>JAOTQR010130335.1:34225-187834 GCA_025774065.1 Solanum ossicruentum | reverse complement strand
ATTAGGCGGCAGGACCGCAGCGGAGACCTTGTCGGCCCGCGTTATTATGTGAATGTATATATGTATGTATTTTCTGTGTATTCTAGGAGCTGTTGAGGTGTGGTTAGTCCATAAAACAGAGGAAACTCTGCCGAAATTTCGGTAGAATTCCAGGCTATGTTTATAAAGGAATTCGTCTTAGTATGTGTTTACGTGTCCCTATCGGGCACTGGTCACGACCCCAGGGAGGGGTGTGACACTTATCTCTTCGAAAGAGGGGGGGGGTTGATAATAACAAGTAAAAATTAATTCTAACCTAAAACAAGTGTTAAACCAATATGGAGGGAACTGGGTATTGTGTTTCGTATGATTCCCTAACTTGGTATTAGCAGATAATTGAATTATTTTCCAGTGCTTAGCATGCAGATGGTAAGTTAAGTTCACCAAATCCATTTTCCCAGTGAGAGGCGAATTTTAATATGTGATTTCATCCATTCCTGTAGTGTGACATTACTAACCGTTACCTATTTCCCAATAAAACCTCCCCTTGGCCTAGTTTGGTTGATTAGACGAGAAACATCGATCGAATCTTGTTAATTAATCTCTTTTCGCCATTCATTATTACCTTTGTTTAGTTAGTAACATTAGGCGGGTTCTAATGTTGGCCACCATTAGAAAGCATTCAAAATGAAGAGAATTAATTAGTACATGCATGCACACTTTTCAAAATTTATGAATTATCCAGTTTTACCTTGTTAGTTCTTCATGGTTCCCACAACACCTATGGATTTAACTACTCATGATCAGTGTAAATGCAAGACTCTTGAACTTGAATAACATAATAGAGCACTTACGAAATGAAATTAAGCACAAGAAAATCCAAAGCTTCAATGATAATCACAAGATTGATATTAGAAGATGAAATCAAAGTTTAAATGTGTTTCTCAAACTCTCTAATGTTTATTTCATCGTACTCCCCTCTCTATCTAAGAAAAATAACTTGAAAACCTATTTACAATACTTGAAATACAAATTCAAAACAAAATGGGACAACTTGGTTGGCAAGCTCTACATGGGACTCTACGGACCGTATAGTGATTTACAGCTAGTAGTTGGGCTTTCATGAACTATTGCTTCAATTCTGGACAAGGCTTCTATGACATCCCTCTATGGCCCATAAAAGGATCTATGACCCATAGGAGGTTTTGTCTGATGAAACTTCAGAAAGTCCTCATCCTCTGATCCTTAGGGTACGAGACTAAATCTATGGCTCGTAAAGTCTTCTATAGCTCATCTGTATGTTCGTAGATCCAACTTTAGAAATACACCCTTTACTAGAATTGCAGGAAAAACCCTCTTTATAGCTCGAAAAATACTCAATAAGATATATACATACCAGAGCAACATTTCATGAATAAGATATCTGCATACCAATGCAACCTTTCAAGTACAAGATATGTGCATACCAATGCACCTTTTCGTGAGTATACATAATAATAATATAAATGCCAATTAGTATGTAAAAATATCCATCACATTAAATGGGCTACATCATGTGTATCAATTAGTACCACAAGACCATCGTTATATCACATATCATCAGTATCTCATCAATAGTCAAGATGTTAATGAATAACGACTTCACAAGTACCCCAAGTAAGATTAAAAATCTCAATTTTATCACAATTATCACCAATTAACTATAACATTACCCACATATTATTACAAGTCTCATATTATCACTAAGATATCAACAATTATCTCTATTCTCATGATTTATCTCAGCTTATCAATAGGATCATCATTTACTCAATTTTTGGCATAACCAGTATCATATTTTCACCACATTCTATCATATAATGATATTGGATCGATCACAAATCAATGTAAATCTTACAATTATCACATGATCATGTCCGATAACTCAAATGCAGTCCAAAAAACTAGTCGAACCTACCTCGATACCGAAATTGCACTCAGACAAGTTTTCTATCAACTCAATCCTCAAAAAAATACCCGGATCAATCAATTGCTAGAGAAAATAGATACTATGTGTCAAGAGGTGCATTTTAATACCCATATTGACACAAATTAGGCTTAGAGGAGAAACAACCAATTTTAGGGATAAAATTCAAAGTTCTCGAATCTGGAAACTGACTTTAAAATCAGGTTCTACATGAAAAATGCCAATTTTGGATATTTAAAATCATGAAATTAAAGAAAAAATCAAGATATAAATCATGGAAGATGATTAATACAGTCTGAGAAACACTTACCCAAAAACATTCTCCAAATATTTTCACCCAAAAATGCCCCAAAAAGCTTGAAATTCATAAAAATGAGCGAAAAATGGTGTTCCACCATTTAAACACTATTCAACTAAAAGGTGTACTCAGCTAATGCGGATGAAGTTTTGGGAACGTTGATAAGAAAAGGGAGAGGTCACCAGCTACTCCATGCATGGGGGATGGATGGCTCGAACACAGATTACAAGCAAGCTACCCTCCGAAAAAGCGGATGAAGCTCTCACAAATGAAGAGTTTAAGTCGCCAGTCCTCCACGAATGCGGAGGATTCTCCGCGTAAATGGAGAAGTACCTTGAATACACAAGAAACCAGATAATTCAGCAACTACAGAGTTAAGTCCAAACTTGGAACAGCCCCACAGAACTCATCCGAAATCAAAATTTCACAAACTAAATATGTATCCATACCAGAATTGACGATCTTGACACAATGGAATAATCAAAATTTGATTTTGAGGTATCCACAACACATTTACCAATCCAAGTCATTTAAACTAGTTTAAAAATCAAAAATCCAATATTGCGCTCGATAACTCCAGAAATTATGACGAGATCATTTCTGGTGTTAGTTTCACCATTCGGAGCTGCTGGAACTATCAAAATTTTAATCAAAGCTTCCAAACTCTGAATATTGACCAAAGTCAAACTTTGATTTGGAAAACAACTAAAAACACCACTTTGAGCCTAAAAAAACTCATTTTAGATCTGAATTTAGTTCTTTAACATCTCATAGACCAATTTTATAATATCCAAGCTTATCGAATCGACAGATGTACAATTCGACACCCGTAACTCAGAATGGTATAAAAACTTACTTTTCAACAACGTAATCTTCCAAAAGATCCCAAATCTCATACTTTCAACTTTAAAAACTTAGGGTTTCTATTCCAACAATAAATATAGCTCACAATTTGCTCAAAGCAACATACGAAAGGGCAAAACAATAATTTTCGTAGTTAAGCTAAAAAATGATTAACCAGGTCATTACATCATTCGCCTCTAAAAATAATGTTCATCCTCAAACATAAAGGAAAAGGGTGTAACTGAAGCCTAAAGAAGGCGAGGATATTTGGCTTGCATATCTGACTCTAACTTCCAAGTAAAATCATCAATCGAACAGTATTGCCACCAAATTTTGGAAGATGGTATATCTTTGGATCTCAATTTACAAACTTGCATGTCTAATATAGCTACCGACTCCTCTTCACAAGACAAGTCTAAAACCCAACACTATCGAATCATAAGAAATTACATGAGACACATTTGGAATGTACTGGCGGGGTATGGAAACATGAAAAATGGGATGAATCACGAATAATCTTGGTGGTAAGGACAACTTATAGGACACCTCACCAGCTCTTCTCAAAATCTTAAATGGGCCATTAAATTTGGGTTAGAGCATGCGCTTGTTCTTGAATCTCGTCACAACTTTCATGGGTGAAAATTTCAACCATACACTATCACTGACATATAATTCAAGAGGCCTAACCCTCTTTTTAGTATAACTCTGCTAGCGACTCTGAGCTATCAAAAGGCTACTATATATCATTCGAACCCGATCTATGACATCCTGAAGCAAATCAACACCTAATACCTCAGTTGAACCTTAATCAAATTACCTGATTGGCGATCTATACCTCTAGCCATACAAGGCCTCAAACGGTGCTATCTGAATACTGGAGTGATAGCTATTGTTATATGCAAACTCTTCCAGTGGTAAATACTAGTCCCATTAGGACCCAGAATCAATTATACTAGTCCTAAGCATGTGCTCCAACACCTGAATGGTATGCTCAGACTGACAGTTAGTTTAAGGATTAAAAGGTGAAAACAAATCCAATCAGGTACCTAATCCATGATGTAGAGCCTTCCAATAAAGAGAAATGAACTCCAGTTCTCTATTTGATACTATAGACACTGGTACCCCATGCAATCTGACAATGTCCTGGACATACAATCTAGCCAACTGCTAGCAAGTCTTTATTGGTAGAAAGTGCGTCAAACGATCAACCACTACCCAAACTGAGTCAAACTTGCCCATTGTCATCGGCAAACCTGTAACAAAATCTATAGTCACATGCTCCCATTAACTTAGGCATGGGCATCCTCTGCATCGATCCACCAGGGATTTGGTGCTCATACTTGACTTGTTCAGAATTCAAATAGTTGGCCACGAACTCAGCTATATCCCATCTCATCCCAAGCCACAAATAATGTTGTTTTAGATCATGGTACATCTTTTCCATACTCGGATGAATGGAATATCTAGCACAATGGGACTCCTCTAATATCAATCTCACCTAATCTCCCACTTTAGGCGCACAAACTCTATTATTAATCCTGAATATGCCCTCAGAATCAAAAATAGCCATCTTGGCTTTACCCCTCAACACTTTGTTATGAATCAAGCATAACTGGGATCATCAAATTGATGAGCACAAATCTGATCAAGTAAGGAAGATCTATCCTAAATAAAGGATAAAATACTTTGTAGAGGGGAAATATCTAACCGAACTATCTTCCTAGCAAGCAACTAAACCTCCATTGATAGGGGTCTCTCCTCAACCTTCAAGAATGCAATACTCCCTACATAGTAGACATCCGACTCAAGGCATCTACCACCATATTAGCCTTGCCGAGGTGATGTAGAATAGAGATATCATATTCCTTAAGCAACTTTAACCACTTCACTGTCTCACATTCAAATCAGGCTGAGAAACGATGTATTTGAGACTCTAATACTTGATAAAGATCTCAAAATGCACCCCAAAAAGATAATGTCACCACAACTTTGATACAAACACAACCATAACCAACTCTACGTAATGGGTAGGGTAGTTTCTCTCATGCACCTTCAGCTGTGTCAAAGCATATGCTATTACCTTCCTCCTCAGCATCAATACACTACCTAAATCTATACCAGATGCATCATAAAACACTAAAATGGCACTCCCTTCTCTAGTAAAGTAAGAATACATGCTAAAGTTAATAAATCCTTGAGATTTTGAAAGCATACCTCACACTCCTATGATTATTGAAATGCCACATCCTTCTGAGTTAGCCTAGTCAACGAAGCTACTATAGAAGAGAATCTCTGAAGAAACCATCGATGATACCTACCAACCCAATGAAACTCCAAATTCTATCATAGAAATAGACCTAGATAACTCACAAGTAGCTTCTACCTTGGCCGGATCTACCATAATACCATCCTTAGTCACCACATGCCCGAGAGAAGCCACAGACTCAAGCCAAAACTCATACTTTGAGAACTTTGCATATAACTTCTTTTCCCTCAACCTATGAAGTATGGTCCTTAAGTGCTTAACATGAACGACTTCACTCTTGGAATAAACCAAGATATCATTTATGAACCCAATCACATATATTACCAAATAGGGCTTGAACACTCGGTTCATTAACTCTATAAAAGCAGTCGGGGAATTAGTCAACTCAATTGACATAACCAAGAACACATAATGCCCACAATGTGTCTTGAAAGTCATCTTTGGGATATCAGATACCCGAACACTTATCTAATTCTAGCTGGACCTAAAATCAATCTTGGAGAATACTGAGGCACCCTGCAACTAATCAAAGATCATCAATGCAAGTCAAAAGATATTTATTCTTGATAGTTAATTTGTTCAACTGGCGTTAGTCAATACACCTACGCATAGTATGATCTTTGTTCTTCACAAACAATATAGGAGTACCCCAAGGAGATACACTTGGATGAATCAATCCCTTCTTTTACAAATGATCCAATTGCTCCTTCAACTCCTACAACTTTGTTAGAGACATCCGATAAGGAGAATAGGCCTAAACATGAGCTAAATATGCCATGTATCCCTTTTCCATCAATCGAAATTCATGCATATAAGAAATAACACCCTCAGGATAGGAGCTAACTACTCCAGTCCACACCAATTGAGGCTAGTTGGGGCAAGATAAGGTTACAGTCTTCGCATGAAAGTCAAGAATAGCTTGCTAAGTTGACAACCAATCCACGCCTAATATCATTTCAAAGTCAACCATATCCCAGAATATCAAGTCAGCCATAGTATCTTGACTTAGAGAATTCACTTAATGCAATTTGAGTGACTAACCAACTTACTTCCCAAAAGGGGGGGGTGTTTGCAATAATCATTGGAAAAGGTAAACCTAACTAACACAAGAGTTAAATAAAACATAGACAGAAACTAGGGTATTGTATTCCCCATGATTCCATAACTTAGTATCACCAGATAACCTAATTCTTTTCTAGTGCGCAGTATGCAAGACAATAAGTTAAGTTCACTAAAGCCTTTGGTCCAGGAGAGAGTCAAATTTCACTACATAACTTGTCCTATCTCCGTAGTGTGCATTACTAACCCTTACCTATTAGTCCCATTACAATTTCCCCTTTGCCTAGTTCGATTGATTAGACGAGAACATATCAATTGAATTATGTTAATTAATCTCGTTTTCCTGTTCATTACTATCTTGGACCAGTCAGTAATACTGATGGGGGATTTAATGTTGGCCACCACTAGAAAACACGCAAAACAAAGAGAATTGATTCAGACACACATGCACACTTTCCAAGTTTTATCTTATTAGTTCTTCATGGTTCCCACAACCCTACTTATGGATTTAGCTACTCATGATTTGTCTGAATGCAAGATTTATGAATTTGAATAGCATAATAGTGCACTTACACAATTGAATTAAGAAAAAGCAAATCCAATTTTAAAGAGAATCACAATTTTAAAGATCAAATCAAGGTACAAGTCTTTCTCAAAATTTGCCAATATTATCTCACTATTTTATCTCTCTAATTATTGAATTTTCTGTGTGCTGTGCATAAACATAATGAAAAATAACTTTAACACCTATTTATAATATTTAAAATACAAGTCATAAACACAATAGGTTAGCTGGGTCGGCATGCATCAAGAACAAGTTAATGGGCTGTATTGCATTCCATGACCCGTAACCGGGGTCTAGTAAAGTTCTATTGGAAAATTGGACTTCAGATCTATGATACCCCTCTATGACCCGTTACATAGTTTATGACATGTAGGGGTGTTTTATCGGATGGATCTTTAGAAAGTCCTTAATCTCTGATCCTCAGGATATGAACCATAATCTATGACTCGTAATTAATCCATAACCCATCTGCATGTTCATAGAAAAAACATGAAAATAACCCTCACTTGAATTGTCCAGGAAAACCTTCATGGCCCATGGAATGAACTACGGCCCGTAAAAGGTCTCATACTGCATCAAATTCAACAACTTCTTTACTTTCTTCCCAAAATCAAGGCCAACCCTAGAATCTTGAAAATATAACACAAAAACAAATAAAACCAACTAACATCATATTGAGGACACACAAATTCCAAGTATTAAACATCAAAAGTGCTGCTGTTTAACAGCACATCAACACCCTCAACTTAAAATTGTTGCTTGTCCTCAAGCAATGAACTCAATCTATAAAAGTAATATAGTAACACACAAACCGCAAACTAATGGCATATATCACATCAATTATAAACTCAGATGCCCACACCACCTTTTCGAAAAAGAATCAAATAGACATCTAGCAAACCAATACAGACTAGTGCATGTGACTACACAACTATGATAAGTGAGGTACTATTAATTATACTATATCACTGAATAAATCTAATGCTAACAACGCAATGCAAGTGCCCTCACAAAAATAAGTCCCATATCTCACTTTCAATGATGTTTTCATGTATAACCTTGTGACTATGCGAGATCACACACTCTCACAAAAGATATTCATGTGTCCTGCCTAGTACCATAGGCTTACCCCTATACTCATGATTAAGACCATCGACTACTTGGACTAGGATCACTTAAGGACTTATAGGCTTGCAACGTAAGCTCAAGGTCTTTGTATAGTATTTTGGGAACATATTGACTAGAGGCCCTCCTTGACACTACATTTTCCTACACTTTTGTCCTACAAACTCTGTTATGTTCCATCTCATTCTCTGTTTCTCCTATTTCAATGTTTTCTGGGTGCTTTCTTTTAATTTTTAGCTTTTTACCTTGATTTTACTCTTCAATTTTGTTTTTAACTCACAACTAAGTCATCACTTATTTTTCTTGCAACCAGTAAAAGATTGTTTCTCCTTTTCTCTGTATTACTAACTTTCCTACTCAATTTTGTGTTTCACCCTTACACCAGCCACCCTCAACTTAGGCTTTTGGCCTGAGTTGAGGTGCACATTATCCTTCCTCAAAACTAGTACCACTTTTTGTAGCCACCCTCAACTTAGGCTTTTTGCCTAATTAAGGTACACAATGTTCAATGAAGGGCCACGGCCAATTTAAGGATTTTACAACTCACAAGGCTAGGTTAATTAGGTGTTTGCAAAGAATAGGTACATGTTAGGCTCAAAACATTTGGAATAAGGGATATACTACGATTCTAAGTGGACATTTAAGAGCAATGGCCTAAGATCCTTTCCTAACCCAATTAATCTATAGTCTCATTTAGCGTAACAAGGCAAGTTCTGAATTAGCACACAACACATGAATTTAGCAATTTAAGCTCACACTCACATGGCACTGACTACATTATCAACAGAAGACTCTTCTATCATGCTTTTTATTGGATTTTATCCTTACTTATCAAAACAAGCATTTTCAGCACACCTAAACATACATGGTTACTATCTAAACTAACTAATCAAAATTTTGGTGGGTATCATTTTTTCAAACAAAACACAAAATATGTTGTAATCCACAGGTATTAGTACTATATGTTACAAATGCTACCTAAACATCCTAAACATGCCGGTTCAATAGAAAATAAAGATCTATGGAGAAAAAGAACGCAGGTAACAAAACCTCAGGAAAAAAATTGGGTTATTATGGACCCAAGCAACTTAGACTTCACTATAGCCCATAACTACCCACATCCCATTGAAAAAGAGGTCCATTGTCCCCAATGCACAAAGTTAAAGCAAAACAAAGTAACAAGGGTTAAAAATCAAACATGGGTACCTAAGCATCGGTTTCCACCTTGGGTTGCCCTCCCAAGCACTTCCAGATTTATTATCATGTCACGATACAGATAGCTTGAGTACTCAGACTTCCTCAACCTCTCGTGCTTCCCTAAAAACTATCATAGAAGGCTCGGGGGTGTTTCCTTCCCTACTAGTCATATTCACCTTGCATCGATCATTATTCTTTGGTTCTTGCACAGTAATGTTGGGTACTATGCCTTTATGGTACAAGAAAACTTCAGTCAATGCTTGTCCAAACTTAAAGTAAAGCCATTTGATCCCAGTAGAATAGGATTCAACTTTTTTGTTTATGCTGACGATGTTGGACTTAATCCTTTTTAGGTCTCATCCTGTGCGGCGGTCATTCACAACAGTTCGCTGAGCATCTCCTCAACCATGGAATTGCTGGTACTGATACCATGACTATCAGAGGGTGTGTAATGACTTTTTAGGCAGCTGTCCTTGCATTCCCCTTTTGCACCTCTTTCCCGGATGCTTTTAGACCGAGCTAGCTATTGCATCTGCTTCATTAGCATCTTAATGATATTACTTTGGTTAGCATCTACATAATCCTTTTGATTTATGTTTGCTTGCCCCAGGATTATGCCGACCAAGCTTGATCATTTGGTTGGAGGTATATTCATGGGCACTTACACATGATTCAATTTTGCTACTATATTCAGTTGGTCAACAATTTTGGCGAATGATTGCTCTACAAGTAAACCTCCCAAGATGGTTTTAGCACATGCTTGATTATTTGCATCCAGGGCTTGGTAAAAAAATCTCTACCAGGACCTTTTCAGTGATTTCATGGATCGGGATACTTTTCATATACTTGGTAAACCTCTCCCATGTAATACTGATCGAGTCACCAAGAAGTTTCTCAAAGTTGTTGATATGGTGTGTCAACATGAGCTTCTTCGACCTTGGGAAGTAACTCTCCCAAATGGCCTTCTACAATTTAGTTTAGTTGGTGATTGAACTCTGTGAGAGATCAGATAGCCATAGTGCTGCATTGCCAGTAAGAGACAATTGCAAGACATGAAGTCCTATAGCGTCCATAGATAAATTCTATGTTCCCATCACACTCTTTCAGATAAATATAATATTGTGTAGATGGCTATGGGGATCCTCTAGTGGTAAGACCGCATATAACCCATGATTCTACAACATATGAAGCAACCCACTCGAGACTACGAACTTTGTGTCAGCCGATAGTGATGGAAGCATAATAGCTCTATTCATCCAATTAGCAGTAGGATTCAACCTATATTGATTCCTTTGATAAGCATTGGCATTAAAATCTTGTAGCTGTGGAGCGATGTCCTCAAGAGGAGGGGGTTCTCATGGTCGGCATTTTCATTATCATTTCTATTTAGAGTTGCATTAGCCGTGTCGTTGGCATTACCTTGGGCTGTTCTCCTCAATATTTTCTAGATCTTTGGGTTAAATGGAGTGAAGGGATTGTCTCGACTTCGTGTGTTCGGCATATACTACATGTACACCTTGAAAAGAAACAAAAACAACAAAAAATGTAAAATGTGGGGAAATAAGGATTAATTCCCTAATAATTGTAAATTAATCAAGTCTAGTTGTATTCCCTGGAAACGAAGATAAAACCGCAATATTGCCTAAGTTACACCTCCTTTTTGAGGATAAATCAGTCGTTGTTGATAAATAGAACCTAACCAAGGTTAAGGTCGAACCCAAGGGAATATGTAGACGTAGAAGAATTCACTTAACACAATTTAAGTGGTTAACCTACTCACTTCCCCAAAAGAGAGGGGTTGCAATGATCAATAGAAAAGGTAAACCTAACTAACAAAAGTGTTAAATCAATATGGATAGAAACTAGGGTATTGTGTTCCCCATGATTCCATACATAGCAACACTGGATAATCTAATTCTTTTCTAGTGCATAGCTTGCAGGACGGTATGTAAAGTTCACCAAATCGTTTGATACAGGTGAGAAGCCAAATTTACTACATGACTTGGCCCATATCCGTAGTGTGCATTACTAACTTTTACCTATTAGTCTTAGTAAAACCTCCCCTTGGTCCAGTTCGATTGATTAGACGAGAACACATCAATCAAATCCTGTTAGCTAATCTCTTTTTCTATTCAATACTATCTTGGTCCAATCAGAAACACTAGGCGGTTTCGAAGGTTGGCCACCACTAGAAAATATGCAAATCGAAGAGAATTAATTACTATATGCATGCAAACATTCCAAGAATTATGAACTACCCAATTTTACCTTATTAGTTCTTCATGATTCCCATAACGCTAGTTATGGATTTAGCTACTCATTAGACCATTATTCATACCAAATCTTGGCAACTCCCTTGAGTTGGTAGGACACTAACTCAACTTTCTCTCCTGATGCAATATTGATCACCATAACTACCCTGTAAATCTTCTATATGAAGTCACTAGGGTCCTCATCCATCCTTGACCCATGAAATTTTAATAGGTTCATCAGCATGAAGACACGTATTTGGCGACCGGGGTAGGAACTTGGGAAGGTATGGATATCTCCTAATAGGCTTGATTGGCCAATGGGTGGATCAATAGGGTGAATCCAGCTCGAAACTCTACATGAGACTGTCTATTGTCTTATTGGAGTAGAAGAAATTGTTGTTTAGAAGTGCCTCATCTATGGGGATCTCTTCGTAGTGGTATGATAGAAACAAGAAAAAAGCCATCATTAGTTAATAGAAAACCTTATTCAACTCTAAGGCATGATATGAATAAGAAATAAAGGAAGACTTTTTGAAACCATCCCACAGCCTCTCACTCAAGATCGTGGGGCACTTCAAAACCTTGAATGAGACTCTATGTTATAGGGTATACATGGATATTTGAGGAACATTTTAAAACCTTGTGCTCTAATACAAAGTTTGTAGTGACATGACCTAGGGCCTAGTCATCACAACATGAATTAGATACACCAAGGCACCTCACCCAAGCCATCTAAAGCATCTTAAGTATTCATAGGCATTTAATAGAAAAATTTTGTGGAAAATTGAAATGCCCCAAAAATGTGCCTCGGAAATGCCCATAATCTAATTTCCATGCATCCCAAAATCCGTGTGTGATATTAAAAATCTAACTTCATATTCTTGATCAGGGAGCAAAATTGATTGGGAAATGGGTATAACCCTGATTTTTGAGGAACCATAGCAGAATTTCATTTTCACCAACTTTTCAATTTCTAGTGAGCATCCGCGTTGGCTCCGCGACATGGACTCGTTGCGGAGCAGCGTTATGACTTTCTTATTTTTTCTATTTTAGCCTAAAGCATTAGGGTCTTGGACCTATGCCCTCTTATGCATAAAAACACCTATACTTAGCAATTTTTCAACTTTGTATCACTCAAAGCACTCTCAAAACCCTATCAAAACCCTCTCTAACACTTAACCAAATATTTGATCCATATTCAAGTGTCTAAAGCTTAATTCCAGATCTCAAGAACATCATTCAGGCTTTCAGTTCTCATTAAAATCATCATCAACGAAATCCCCAAATTTGAGGTATGTGGGTTTCAACCATTGGGTCCTTTCACTCATGGTGCCCAACCTTCTATTTTATAAAAATTGCATGTTTCAAAGTTGTGTTACTTATGGGTATTATCGATTATGAAATATGATTACAAATTATGTTGTGGTTTAAGAAATGTTGATTGGAATCACATGTCTACCTATGTCAAGCCTATACTATGAGATGTTTGTCTATTGTGACCACACATGTTTTGAGCTATGAATCTATGATCTATTATAAGATTTGATAAGGGGTTCCAAGCTATATTGCATGAGGGTTTTCCCATTTGTTGGTGGGTTGATTTACCTTGAGTTTTTTCATATGATTTCACTCTTAAATTGCTTGATTTCGTAGTAGCATTACATACCCACCAAGTGTTTGATAAAATGACTTGTTAAGGATTCTTTATTTATTGATGTTATATTGCATGGCTTATGAGACAAATGATTTTATAATGATTAAGGGAATATATATATGTGTTGAATTCATGAGATGTGTCTATAGTGTTACAAGTTGACCACACCTTATTGGGGGGTCACATGCCCAATAACCTTGTGACAAGGTGACATGCCTTGACCACCGTGTTCGGGAGGTGACATGCCCATACTACCATGTTAGGGGTAGATACCTTAACCACCTTATCAAGGGGTGAGATACCCATACTACCATGTTGAGGGGCAGATACTTTGATCATCTTGTTGGCGGTTGACATGCTTGTACTACCATATTGAGGGATAGATACCTTGACCACTTTGTCTGGGGGTGACATTCCTCTACTACCATGTTGAGGGGTAGGTACCTGAATTTCTTTCAAGGGGGTGACATGCTTTGGATTCCGAATAATATTTTTCTTGGTCTATGATGATGGTCCCTTCCTACACATGTAATATATTCTATACAAATATGTTTTACTTCAAGCATTGATCATGCATACCATATTGTTTCTATTCTTTTCCATTGCTTATGATTACATTTTGATTATGTTGCCTATGTATTGTTCCATTACATCCTACATACTTAGTACATTCAAACGTACTAATGAATACACCATGCCTACATGATGTTACCATGTAGGAATCGGAGCTCTTCACAATCATCCTCCACATGGCTAGTTTTGAAATATTGAAGATAAGCTTTTGGTGAGTTCACAATTTTGAGGACACCAGGTATGTTAATATTTATTTTGTTATATCTTATGTTGAACATTTAATACTATGAGGGTGAGCCCGGAAAGTATCTTGGCCTCTACACAATCTATGTTTAGAGGTGTTCTTGGAACAATTGATGTATCTATGCTTTGAGCTTTAACTCTTTATGCATTATAAAAACCAAGAATTCGCTTAGCCCCTTTTCCCTTGTTTATATTCTTGTTGTTGCTTACTTTGCTTCCGTGACCAAGGATGTGTAATTGATATGCTAAGAGGCTTTTTTAGTCCCCTTTGGGTTATCATTTTATGTGTCACGTCTAGCCTTAGGCTTGGGTCATGAAAAATATAGTATCAGATCCAACACACCGCGTCGATTAGAGTTTTATTCATGGTTGTGAAGTGCACCACATCTATGAGCAAGAGGCTATGAAGCATTTTAGGAAATGATTCCCTTCTTCATGGTCTATGTCATGCTACAGAAGTTAAGGCAAGACTTTCCCTTAACAAATATTTTTTGATATTCTAGATCATGTCGATCCCAAGAGGAAGAAGAGCTCGTACACCCAAGGAACAACTGGCTTCTCAAGCTCCCTATGATAGGGGAGTGGCCCATGAAGATTTTCAGGATGCTATTACCATATTGGCCCACGCCATGACTACTCAAATCAACCAAGGGGTCTAAGAACCTCACGCTCCTACTACACCCTCTAGGGCATGGGATTTTACGAGAATGAACCCACCGAAGTTCCATGGGTCTAAGGTGGATGAGGATCCTCAAGAATTTATTTATGAAGTGTATAAAGTGTTGTCCATTGTGGGGGTTAGATCAGAGGATAAAGTGGAGTTGGTGTCCTACCAACTTAAAGGGGTACCTCACAGTTGGTTCACCCTATAGAAGGTGGAGAAGGAATAACAATGTCATCTTTTTGAAGAGTTCAAGGTGGCATTTCTCAATCGTTTCTTCCCTTTTGAGCTAAGGAGGGACAAAATGATGGAATTTATGAATCTAAAGCAAGGGTCTATGAGTGTAAGGGAGTATTCCCTTAATTTTAACCAACTCTCGAAGTATGCTCCACAATCGGTGGTCAAGTCGAGGTCTAGGATGAAAAAATTTGTGGTGGTCATGTCCGACTTGGTTAATAAGAAATATCATGCCGCCATGTTGATACGTAATACGGATTTGTGCTGGCTCATGACTTGCCGAACAATTAGAGAGGAAAGTTGAGAAAGAGGAGAATGGGTAAGGTAAAGAGGCCCCGTCTTGAAGTGGATTCCAAAATCCTAAGGGTGGCCATCTCCTCATGGCCATAAGTTCCAAGGGCAACAGTCTTCCAATGCTCCTAATAGAAGGTTTGCTAATGATAATCAAAGATTCCAAGGTAGATGTAGTGTGGTGCCTAACCCCATGTGGCAAAGATGTGGTAGGAACCATAATGGCCCATGCATGAGAAACTCAAATGCTTGCTTTGTTTGTGGTGAGGTGGGTCATAAAGTGATTGATTCCCTACATGCACAAAATAGAGGTAGAGATGGTCGTCCGCAAGGCCAAGGCACAAATGCGGGTCCTAAGGGGGAGAGAAGGCCAACAAGGAGGTGCGTCAAGGAAAAACCATTTCTATGCTCTCAAAAGGAGACCAGGAGTGGATGAGGTGCCCGATGTCGTCACCGCTATGTTAAAAGTTTTTTATTTAGAAGTGTATGCACTGATATACCTAGGTGTCACTCTTTATTTTATTACTCCTTTTGATGCCAAAAAGCTCCATGTTAGTCATGAATTATTGTATGAATCCTAAGAAGTATATACCCCAAATTGGTGAGTCAATTACTACAAAAAGAGTCTAGAAATTTTCCCGTATTTATGTTGCATAAAATCTTGTTATTTTGTTGAGTTGGATATGGTTGATTTTGATGTCATTCTTGGGTCAAATTGGTTGCATGAATATTATGTCTCTATTGATTGTAAAGCCCGTAGGGTCAAATTCCAATTCCTAAATGAACCCATCCTTGAGTAGGAAAGTTGTGATGTGGTGGTCAAGGGTCGATTCATTTCTTGCATTAAAGTCCAAAAGTTTATTTCAAGGGGCATGTCTATCATCTTGTGAGGGCTAGGGATGTTGAGTCCAAAGTCCTTCCTATAGAGTCAGTTCCGGTGGTTAATGAGTTCCTTCATGTCTTTCCCGATAAGCTTCCGGTGTTCCTCCCGAAAGGGAAATAGATTTTGGTATAGACCTTCTTCCCGATACTCAACCCATTTCTATTCCCCCTTACAGTATGGCCCCGGTGGAGTTGAAGGAGCAATTTAAAGATTTGTTGGAGAAGGGGTTTATAAAGCCTAGTAAATGACCTTGGAGTACCCTGGTGTTATTTGTGAAGAAGAAGGTTAGTTCTCTTAGAATGTGCATTAATTATCGTGACATGAACCAAGCATAGGGCGTAGACGTGACATGACGAATGGAAACCCAAGGGGACCCCAAACAAGCCTTTTAGCATATCATTTACACATCCTTGGTTGTGGAAGCTATTCAACAACAATAAGTAAATACAAATAAAGGCAAGGGACTAATGGAAGTCTTTCATAGCATAAATCATCAAAGTAGTCAAAACTCAAAGCGTAATACATAACTTGCCCAACAACACCTCTAGCATAGATTGGGCGGGGTTCAAGACCACTTTCTAGGCTCACCCTCATAGACATACGCATCGAAGCAAAGAAAAGATTCTTTACATAACATAGGATTAATAGCTATTGTACTCGGAGTTAAGGACTCACCAAACTTGCTTCAAGAGATAGTACTTGCCACATGAAGGAGGATGATGATCATGTGGAGCTCCAGACCTATATGGTAACATCATATAGGCATAGAGTATGCGTTAGTATATTTGAATATACTAAGTATATAGGATGCAATGCCACACAAGATAAGAAACACAGTCAAAATGCATAATTAGGCAATGGATGAGCATATAACAATATGGTATGCACGAATGATGCTTGAAGTAAACATGCTTATATAGAACATATTACATGTGTAATAAGAGACCATCATTATGGAATCCAAGGACAACCACCCCCTTGGAGAGGTGATTGAAGTATCAACCCCTCAATTAGTTGATGGTTGTCACACCCTACAATCCATGGTGATTGAGGTATCAACTTCTCAATTAGTTGATGGTTTGAACACCCTACCATTGATGGTGGTTGAGATATCAACATCTCAATTGGTTGATGGTTGTCACACCATACTATCAATGGTGATTGAGGTATCAACTGCTCAATTGGTTGATGGTTGTCACACCCTACCATCAATGTTAATTGAGGTATCAACCCCTCAATTTGGTTGATAGTTGTCACACCCTACCATCCATGGTGATTGAGCCATAGTACCCTCTCAATAATGTGTGGTAACTTGCAACACTATAGATACTTTGCATGTAACCAACACGTATATACCTTCATTTCATCATCATAAAGTCATTCAAATCATAGGTCATGAAATAGATGATCAATAACTCAAGAACCATAAACCGTACATTTTATCAAACACTTGAGAGGTGTGTACTTCTAGTTAAAAATCATTCAATTCAAGAGCAAAATCATGTGAGAAAACTTAATTTAAATCAACCCACCAACACTTGGTAACAACCTCATGCAAGATACATTAAAACCTTTCATCAAATCTCATCATAGATCATAGATTCATAGCTTAAGACATACTTAAATAGTCCTCATTTCATGAAAATCCCAACATAGTTTATAATCAAATTCATAGTAAGAATACCCATAAGTAAATCAACTTGAAAACATATAATTTATATAAAAAAGAAATGTTAGACACCATGTGTGAAAGGACCCAATGGTTGAAACCCACATACCTCAACTTTGGAGATTCCCTTGTTGAAGATTGGAATGAGAACTTGAAGCTTGAGTGAATTCCTTAAGATCTAAAATGAGTTTGGGACACTTGAATTTGAGTGAAATAATTGTCTAAGTATTAGAGAGGGCTTTGGGAAATGTCTTGAATGATATGAGATTGAAAAATGACTATGTATAGGTCTTTTTAGGCATGTAAGGCTTAGGCCCAGGGCCTCAAATCCTTGGATCGAAATAGTGAAGTGGCAACAAAAATACACGTCCCCGTGCCCTGGCCGCGTCGCGCTAGGGGCGCGGATCGACACTAGATAAAGAACTTTGGAAAATCAAATTTTGATACGGTTTCTCTAAAATCTGGGTTAGACCATTACCCACTCAATTTTACACTATGATCATGAATATGAGGTCGGATATTTGATATCACGCATGGATTTTGAGATAGATGAAAATTATGATTATTAGCATATTCGAGGCATATTTTTGGAAAATTACTTTGGGGCATTTCATACTGGCAACTTAATAGAGTCACCCATCAAGAATAAGTACCCTCTACCAAGGATTGATGACCTTTTTGATCAACGTTAATGGGCTAGTCACTTCTTTAAGATTGATCTTCGGCCCGAGTTTCACCAAGTGAAAAAGAGAGTGTGACATTCCTAAGACGGCCTTCCGGACTATGTATGGGCACTTTGAGTTTATGGTTATGTCATTTATGTTGAGTAGTAAACCAATTATATTCATGGACTTTATGAATAGGGTCTTTATACCCTACCTTTGAAATGACACCAAAAAGTGCCCGAAAATGTGCCTTGGAAGTGCCTGTAATCGTAATTTTCATCTATCTCAAAATTCGTCCACGTTATCAAAAATCCATCTTCGTATTCTTGTTTAGGGGGTCATTTTAAGTGGAAGATGGTTCTAACTCCAATTTAAAAGCAAATGATTAGCAATTTCAATTTTCCAAAAATACAATTTTCAGTGTTGTTTCTGCACCGTGTCTGTAACACATATTGGTAAATTTTTGTGTTAAAATTTTTGACTTTAGCCTAACTATTCCCAAATGTGAAAATACCTAGTTTAGCCATTTTTTAGTCTCATATCATTCAAAACATTCCCTTCTACTCATTCAAACACTTGATCAATATTTTTCTCCAAAACTCAAGCCTCAAAACCTTCTTCGTCTCTCAACGGGGGACCCCACGTCTTTTTTGCTTTTAATCATTGTCGTTAAAAGCATAAAAACTTGCTTTTCATCTCCAAGGCTAAGGTATGTGAGTTTCTTTCATGGGTTTCTGTATCTCTTGATACCCAAGCTCTTTATACTCAAAAGTGCATGACTAAAAGTTGATTTATTCATAGGCCTTATTCATTATAAAATTCACTGCACACCAAGTTGAGCTACATGAAATTGCAATTATTTTACCATGTTTTGGGCTATGAATCTAAGATCTATTGTAAGATATGACGAAGAGTTTTGATGTATGTTGTTTGAGGATGTTAGCAAGTATCTATTGACGGTTTTATGTTGAATTCACTAGCACGATTTCACTCTTGAATTGCATGATTTTATACTAGCACTACACACCCTCTAAGTCTTTGATACAATGTCTGGTTATGTCTTGTTGAGGAATTGAGGGCTCAATTCTTGTCTTATGAGTTGAATGACTATATGATAAAAGAATGATGATAAAATAATGGTAGAATTATGATGAAATGATGATGAAATACATGTATGTTTATGATGGTTATATGATGATGAAATGTTAGAACGGATATGATGACTAGATGACAATGAGAGGGATGAATGTATAAACGATATTATTCTATTTAGTGTTGGCTTGTGACCATGCCCTACTCGGGGGTTGCGCACCGGGTAACCATGTCAAGGGGTTCGTACCTTGTTAACTTATTGAGGGGTTTGTACTCCGGTAATCACAGGTGGTAGGGTTCGACGATCCATCAATCTTGTTGGGCGTTTGTACCCAATAACCTATCAAGGGGTTTGTACTCCGGTCACCATGGGTGGTAGGGTGCGACTATCTATCAACCATGTTTGGTGTTTCTATCCATCAACCTTGTTGGGGGGGTTTGTACTCCATCAACCATGTTGGGGGTTTGTCTCCATCAACTCGTTAGGGGGTTTGTACCTCAAAAACCTCATGAAAGGGATCTTACCTTATGTGCCTCTCCAAGTTGGTGATAGTCCTTGGATTGCACTAAGAAATGGTCACTTCCTCCACATATGTTATGTTCTTTGAAAGTATAATTTAACCCAAGCATCTTCTATTCATATCATATTGCCATATGCTTATCTATTGTCTAATCAAGTATTTTGATTATGACGCCTATCTACTGTTGCACTACATCCTACATACTTAGTATATCTAGACGTACTAATGCATACTCTATGCCTACATGATGTCACCATGTAGGAACCGGTGTACCGCTTGATCATCCTCCTTTATGTGTCTAGTACGACTTCTATCAAGCTTATTGGTGAGTCCTCCATTTCGGGGATCTTACTTACAATCTCTTTCTATGTATTAAGACTTTCTCTCTTGACTTATGTATTGACTATGAGGGTTAGCCCGGTTGCTTTTTCTTGTCTCCTGCTCTTATCTATGTAGTAAAGGTGTTGTTAGACATGTAATTTATCTACACTATGAGCTTTGACACTATTGTCTGTTGGTATTTATGATATGGGAGTTTATCCTTAGTCCCAATTCCCCTTGTTTATATTTATCTCTTATTGTCATTCTAATTGCTTTCGCGACCAAGGATGTGTAATGATATGCTATGAGGCTCTTTTGGGGTCCCTTTGGGTTCCCCAATAATTGTCATATTTAGGCCCTAGGCCTGGGTAGTGACAAGGTGGTATTAGAGCACTAGGTTGTTAAATCCTTAGAGTCCAATACATCACGTTGATTAGAGTCATATTCATAGTTGTGTTGTGCACCACAACTTTGTGTAGGAGGCTATGAAACATTTTAGGAAATGTTACCCTTGTTCATGTTCTAAGATGTGCTATAGAGTTGAAGTAAGATTTCCTTCCCTAATGTTTGTTCTTTGCTATTCTGGATCATGCCTAATGTGAGAGGGAAACATGCCCCCACACTAGAAGAGCAACCAGCCAATAGAGAGCTTAGGGATGCTCTTACCTTGCTTTTACAAGTGGTGGCTAATTAATCCAACCAAGGGGCCCAAGCCCCTCATGCTACTACACTGGCTTCTCGGGTGAGAAACTTCATGAGAATAAATCCCACAGAATACTATTGGTCAAAGGAAAATGAGGACCCTCAAGAGTTCATTGATGAGGTCTACAAGTTATTAGCTATGATGGGCGTGAGACCGGAAGAAAAAACGGAGTTGGCGACCTACAAACTCAAAGGGGTATCAAAAATATGGTACAACCCATCGAAAGAAGAGAAGGGAGTAAACTATGTGGTGATTTGGGAAGAGTTCAAAGTGGCTTTCCTTAATAAGTTTTTCCCTCTTGGGCTTAGGGAAGCTAAATTGGTGAAATTTATGAATTTGAGACAAGGGTGAATGAGTGTGAGGAAATATGCCCTCAACTTCAACCAACTTTCAAAGTTTTCTCCTTACTTGGTTGCCGACCTGAGTTCAAGAATGAACAAATTTGTGATGGGGGTATTTGACTTTGTGAGTGAAGAATGCCGGTCCGCTATGTTGATTGGTGATATGGACTTATCCCGTTTGATGACCTATGATGAACAAATGGAGAAAGAGAAATTGAGGAAGAGGAGGAATCACGATGCTTAAAAGGCCCGTTTTGAGGGTAAGTTCCAAAAGGGTAGCCGGTTCTATAAAGGCCAAGGGTCTTCTCATGCATTTCAAAGGATGGTTGCCAATGAATTTCCAAGGGCCCAAGGTTTTGCTGTTGTGGTTCCTATTAAGGTTTGCCCTAGGTGTGCAAGGGGGCATGAGGACCCATTTTTGAGAGATACTAATGCATGCTTTGGTTGTGGGGAGGTGGGTCACAAAAAGATTTATTTCCCTTGAAATTGCAACAAGGGAAAAGAGGTTTGTCCATAAGGTGCTAATACGGTTCATTTATGGAGAGGTGGCCGGCAAGATGGTTCCACAAGGCACAACTAATTCTATGCTTTTCATGGGAGGCAAGGGGTTGATGAAGTTCCTAATGTTGTTACCGGTATGTTGAAAATCTTTTATTTTGATATGTATACATTGATTGATCCGGGTACCACTCATTCTTTTGTTTCCCCCTTTGTTGCCAAAATATTCCATGTTCACCCCGAGTTGTTACATGAGTCATATGAGTTGTCTACTCCTATGGTGTCTCTATTGTTTCTAGAAAGGTTTATAGAAGTTGTCCTATTTGCATCTTGCATAAAATCTTGCCTTGTGATCTTGTTGAGTTAAACATGGTTGATTTTGATATTATTCTTGGGATGGATTGGTTGCATGCATACTACGCTTCTACTGATTGTAGAATGCATAGGGTCAAATACCAATTTCCAAAGAAACCCATCCTTAAGTGGGAAAATTAAGATGTGGTGGTCAAAGGTAGATTTATCTCTTGCATTAAAGCTCGTATGTTCATCTCTAAGGGGTGTCTTTACCATCTTGTAAGGGTTACACATATGGAGTCTAAAGTCCTTTCCATAGAGTTGGTACTGGTTGTAAATGAGTTTCTTGATGTCTTCCCCAATGACCTTCTCGGTGTTCATCCCTAAAGGAAAATAGACTTTGGCATAGACCTCCTCCCGATACTCAACCTATTTCCATTCCACCTTACTCTATGGCCTCGACAGAGTTGAAGGAGCTGAAGGAACAATTGAGGGACTTGTTGGGAAGGGATTTATTAGACCTATCTAATCACTTTGGGGTGCTACAGTGTTGTTTGTCAAAGAGAAGGATGGATCCCATAGTATGTGTATTGACTACCAACAACTCAGTAGGGTCACCATCAAGAATTGGTATCCTCTTCCAAGGATTGATTATTTATTTGACCAATTGCAAGGGGAAAGTCCTTTCTATAAGATTTAACTTTGGTTCAAGTATCATCAAGTGAAAGTGAGGGAGTGTGATGTTTCCAAGATGCCCTTCTGGACTATATATGGGCATTATGAATTTATGGTGATGTCTTTTGGGTTGATCAATGCACCTACATCTTTATGGACCTAATGAATAGGGTCTTTAAACCCTACCTTGATTCCTTTGTTGTGGTCATCATTGATGACATTTTGATCTATTCTTGTGGTAAGGAGGAGCATTGGGCTCATTTGAGAGTTGTGTTGCAAAGATTGAGGGAGGAGAAATCGTATGCTAAATATGAAAAGTGTGAATATTGGTTGAAGAGGTTGCTTTCTTGAGGCATGTGGTGTCGGGGGATGGTATAAAGGTGGATTCTTAAAAGTCCGATGTGATTACAAATTGGCCTAGATTATTTACCCTGTCAAATATTAGTAGTTTCTTCGGCTTAGTAGGCTACTATCGGAGGTTTGTGAGTGGGTTCTCTTCTATTGCTTCCCCTATGACAAAATTGACTCAAAAGAAGGTTAAGTTTGTGTGGACAGATGAATGTGAGAGAAGCTTCCCAACCTTGAAAGATAAGCTTGTGTCCACTCCTATATTGTCACTACAAGATGGGTTTGAGGGATTTGTTGTGCATTGTGATGCTTCCCTGGTTAGTTTGGGTTGTGTGTTGATGCAAAAATCGTAAGGTCATAACCTATGCTTATAGACAACTCAAAGTGCATGAAAAGAACTACCCTACACATGATCGTAAGTTTGTCTCCATTGTGTTTGCATTAATAATTTGGTGTCATTACTTATATGGGGTGCATATTGATGTGTTCACCAATCATAAGATCCTACAATATGTCTCCACTCAAAAAGATCTCAATTTGAGGCAAAGGTGATGGTTAGAACTTCCTAAGGACTATTATATGAGTGTGCATTACCATTTTGGTAAGGCAGATATGGTGGCAGATGCTTTGAGTAGGGTTTTTATGGGTAGTATAGCTCATGTGGATAGTGGTGATAAGTAGATGGCTAGGGAGGTGCATCGATTGGCTAGATTGGGAGTTAGGTTGGAAGTGGTTGTTAATAGGGGCATTGTTGTTATGGATGTTTCTAGGTCTTCCTTGTTTGATGAGGGGAAAGAAAAGCAAGATCTTGATTCCTCTTTGCTAGAGTTGAAGGCCTTAGTAAAAAAGTGCAAGGTGGAGGTTTTCTCCTATGGGGTAGATGGTGCCCTTAGGTACCAAGGTATGTTATATGTGCCTTGTATTGATGGTTTAAGGGAGAGAATCCTTGATAAGGCCCATATCTCTTCTTATTCTATCCATTCCGAATCAACCAAAATGTATAGAGACTTGAGAGATATGTATTGGTGGGGAGGAATGAAGAGGAACATTGCCAAATTCATTTCCGATTGTCATAGATGTTAACAAGTCAAAGCCGAACATCAAACGACGGGCAGCCTAACCTAAGACATTGAGGTCCCTACTTGGAAGTGGGAAAGAGATAAATATGGATTTTGTGGTTGTGTTGCCCAAGACTAGAAAGGGTTTTGATTCAATTTGGATTGTTGTTGATAGAATGACAAAATCGGCTCACTTTCTATAGGTTTTGTCACACCCAAAGTCCCGTTAAGGCAGATAGGCACCGGTTGCCGAGAAGGATTGGGAGAACCAGCTTGTATCCATATGCTTTCTATACATATTATAAGGGATTTCTTCATTCAACATGTCTTTAAGAAAGTAAACAACAATAACAAGCCAAGAGGAAATACATATGGCTAGGCTGTTGGGGCCACAGTGTCTAAAGTATGAGACATGACCACACTTTAATTTACATAGTCTATAAAGCCTCTAGATAACAAAAAGTATCTGATAAGGGTCGGGGCAAGCCCCTCCTCGACTAACTATACAATACAGAAATATAAGCTCTAGACACACAAAACTCTGAAGCAACCTGGAGATTGGTAACAGTAGTTGGATATTCTGTACTACTACTGGGGAGAGCAACTAGCACTTTTACCTGCAACATGAAATGCAGGTCCCCCATAAAGGACATCAGTGCGAGATAATGTACTGAATATGTAAGGAAGAAAATACTATATATGAAGTAACAACCCAAATGAAACTATGCACTGGTGTAAGGATAAGGGACCACCTTTAGTCAAATTGTGGAATCATGTAATTTATGTTCTTTTTATTACTTTACCTTTATTGTATAATCTGTGCACAACAAGTAATACAAATGACCAGCTGATTAGTGGTAAATCTATATTTAGATCTGCCCTGGTGAGGCGTTTCCTTCACCTCTTGGGCTACCACCCCGCCGCCGTGATGGGATCGACCTTTGTTAGGTGATTCTTCCACCCCTCGAGTTACCACCCATCAAGAAGCAATATACTTTATCTTTCTATTACTTTTGAGATGATGCTTTTTGTGGTCATTTTATTTGAGTTGCATGACTGTAGATGTAGTATGTGACATGCAAATAATCATACAAGACAATACGACAATGAAAAGAGTACATTACACAATTAATGAAATGCGTATGACATGAAACAACTCGTGAACTTCATTTAGCAACAAGAACATATGTAACTTTGTATCTATGTATGTATACAGATTTGAAGGTAACTATGTATGAGAGCATATGAACGTGTGAAAGAGTGGAGACATGGTTAATAGTTGTTTCGGAGTCTGTAAGTGCCTTTATGTGCCAAGGAGGGATCTATGTTTCATGCCAAATAATACGAAATCAAGTAGTCTTACATACCTTGAAATATGACCTCGTTATTACCTCAGAGTAACCTCCTTTTCCCTCAAATATTTATCTACAATACAGTAGACAATAATACTAGTATTAGCAGGTAAGAAACACTTCTTGGTAGTCCAATCTTATAAAAAGTAACATCCGGGCAGCAAGCTTGTATTTAGCGACCCAAAGGCATTTTATCAACCTTTCCACTTATAATCGTATTTTCTAATAACCATTCTTATGTACATGAAATATAAAGCTTCTTTTAGACCCTTAATTTTCTTACAACAGTTCACAAGGTACAAGGAAGAACAATCTTAAACAATACACAAATAAGCGACATAACATTACATCGTCTTGCTACATTTCGACGTCAACAATCCCGAACCTGTTTCAACTTTAACTAGACTATATCCAAAATTATTTACACATAAAATCATCCTTGAAAAGGTCCAAAAATAGTCCCAAAGTATATGGAGGTCGTGGAACAATAATTCCCAATTACCAGCCTACAAGTTTGTACTATGAACACAATTGCGATATCATATAAGAACTAACTTTTGCAGATTGTAAAAGTGGTGCAGATGCCTAGTTACATCACTAACAAACTAAAATTTGTTAGAAACATAAGCCTTACTTCATAATTCATCCAACCAAGATGAGAAAATCCTCTTTAGTAACAAAAAAGGTGCACCAAAATCCTTAGGACACATGCAGTCCAAATTTCCAACACAAGCATAACTAGCATGTACTTCTAGTTTTTCATGAAAAAACCATACTAAATACACAAATGTAAATACTTATCTTTACATTAAAGTTGTAGGGATTCTACAAGAACCATAAAAGTCTCTTTTGGCTGCTTGTAAAGTCAAGAAAGAATTGAGAGAAAACTTAGAAAAACAATCTGATTTTTGTCCAAGTTAAGTGACTTGAGTAAGCTGCTTATAAGCCTCTTTTAAAGGAGCACTTGACTGAATTACTTTTCAGTTTTAAGAATTATTTTATAAGTGATTAATGTACTATATTTCCCCTTTCACTTGGGCCTTAAGGGGCTCAAAGTTGATGGGTGTTTGCTGCCCATTTTCCCCCTCTCTTTGTTAGTTTGGGCCTAAATTATAAAAGAAATTGTGATGTATTTGGGCATCCTTCTTGGGATGAAAATATAGTCCATTTATGATAATAAAATATGGGCTAAAGTTACATCCTCAACACGGACTTTATTCATAATTGGACCTGGACAGATTCGACGTCGAGCCTCTTCTCCATCTAGCTAGCAAATTTAAGATAAGCAAGTAGGTCTAACCTGCTAGCTTCCTAAGTCCTGCAAGCACCTCACTTCTCTCACTTCATGTGAGGACGCAATCTACTCAATTTGACTTAAAACTTCTATACACTCGATCCTCTTAAGCATTGACATACATATCGCCCTCTAATTTCAGATTCAAGCACTTTTAAAAATAGGCGCTAACTTGACCATAATACGGAATAGCATAGTATTGTCCAGATAGGAAAAAATCGCTTTATGCTCAAAATGAGCAATAGTTATAAAAGGTCATGTCATCTTTCTTTCATTTTTAGTAATAAAAAAGACTTTTTCTTAATTCCCTCCATAGAGATAGTGAATAGAAAGGGCTTTTCCCATGAAAAATGAACGTTTAAATGTCCTTCAAAGGTAAGTAAAGTAAATAGATCCGAAACTTCCCAAGCTATTACTGCTAAAATTGGCGAATACAACCAACTATCATTAAGAATTTCATCTTTGGACCAAAAACAAGCAACAGGTGGAATACCACAAAGAGAAAGTCTACCTAATCAAAATGTTCTTTTGGGAATTGGTACATGTTTTCTTAAACCACGCATAAGACCCATATTCTGGCTTTTAGCTGGAGAATATCCAACAATTGTTTCCATTGAATGAATAATGGATCCTCCTCCTCAAAATAATAATGCTTTGGAATTCGATTTTTGTTTTATTGTTCTAAGAAATCTGATCGAACCCGAAGTTAAATTGCTTGTTTAATTAATTACTTTTATTAATGAAACTATTCCACTTTTGAATTCAACTATTCGACTTTTCACTTTTAACTATGACACTTAACGCGACCTATCCAGAAGCAATAGCTCCATTTGGCTGGACTTTGTGGGTAAAATCTCCCGAAGGTAAGTCGGGGCTAAGCGGGTATGAACTCCTCCCTTGCTGCTACTACCTGCTTAAGACCTATTGTCCATGAAGGCGGATGACTTTTGAAAGGCATACCTTGACTATTCAAAGACAATGGATTGGTTCTCTTACAGTGAAATTGTAGGTGAAAAAAATCTATTACTCAAAATGCCTCTAGTTTCGACTTAAGAGTTAGACTAGGCGATATATTCTTTCTTGTGCAAAGCCTTTCTCTTGATAGCACGGGAAAGACACTTTTTGCGATGAGGCCATGCAAGGAAGACTCTTACTATGCCCTTGCCCTATCGAACCAGTCACTTCATACCTTAGATGGTTTAGGCTTTAGATTCGAGAGTTGGGATTTAGCTTTATTTTTAGTAAAGCCTCGCATTACTAGTCTCATCAGATGATTGTACAATACAATAAAATCAGGGAAAGGAAGAGATAATAAAAAATTAGGTCAACAATCCAAGTTTGGGGTGGTATGGATAAAAGAACTTCCTGAGTTATACTATGAAATTCTCGACGACGAATTGATTTGATAGTTCAGATATTTTTATTCATGATATTAATCTGATTCAAGATCATCGAGAGGTAATATTCATTCATTGAATTTACAGGCCAAAGATTTATCATCTCTATGGCGAGTTATTCTCGAGAAAAAAGGTTTGGAACGAAGTCGCTCGACCATAAGGGAGAGGGTGGATGTAATTCAGCTCGAACGAAGTGAGAGGATAGGGTAGATCAGCAGCCACTCCTCCAATACGAAAATAATTATGCATCATTCGCATACCAGTGGCTGCTTCGAATAGGTCATATATCAATTCTCTTTCTCGAAAAATATAGAAGAAAATATAGTGGAAAGATTTATTTATGGTGGAGAGTGGGGAGTGAAAAGGCCAATGCAGCAGGGAAGGACTGCATGAATTGTAATCCACTTATTAAGATAGACGACCAAGAAAGAAAGGCAGAGCCTTTGTACATTGGTTGATCGGCGCTTAGCGTGCTAGCCGCTGCTTCATTTCATTTAGTGATAATGCTTTCTCTTTCTTAGCGCTCTGCCCCCCTTGTATAGTAAGGGCTACTTTGGTTGCGCAACTTTCTCTTATAGGGTGACTTGACTCAGCTTGACCTACTTGACTCAGCGGTTAGAGTCTCGCTTAGGTCTAACCTTATCAGTCTCCCTTTTACGAGCAGCTGCACACCTCGCTTCTCCGCCTAACTTACCCTCTCATAAGCCTCAGGCCTCTCCCCATTACCAAGTATGCGATGAGTGCCATCAGGAGATATAACAACCTTTTATTCACCAAGTTTGCAACTCTCTTTATAATTCACTAATTTCAAATCGGTTCAGGATGCATAATTATAAGAGGTTTTGGTGCTTCAACCTCTGGAAGTTGAACCAACCTTCGTAAAGAGTTAAGTTCTTAAACCGTTTGGCTAAATCCAATTTGGAATCGCTAGTTCGTTCGGATTTTCTTATAATCCACCGCCACTCTCTTTATTAATAATCTTAGAAAGGGCAAAAGCCTATTAACGTCGTTCGCAACGTCTATAATCCTAGAAATATCCGTAATCACAGGAAAATGCTCCTTAAGCCAACTTGACCGGGGGGTGGGGGGAAGTAATTAATGAAACTGAGCTAAAACAAGCAATTCGACTTTAAAGCAATTCTACTATTAAACTGAACGACATAATGAAAGGGGTTGTCAATTCTCTATTTTCATTCTTTATAGCCTTTAATGAAAATATTCAACTTTACTTCAAATCTAGTTTTTAATTAAACTATTAACAAGAAGTTTTTGTTTCTATCTCCATATCTAAATATGGAAGAACCGACACTTAAAAGGCGTAACCAACGGAAGGTTCTCATCCTGTCCCCGACATTGTTCTCTCGCCCCTTAGGGTAGAACCTCCAAAAAATGAAAGAAGGTTTTCTGTAGCGAGCCCCTCAGAAGCCTCCTGTGAGAGGAGGACTGAAAAGGAGACTCGACCAACGGGAGAGGGGAGAAAAGTCCAATACAAATATCGAATTGACAACCCTGCATTCAGTTTCACAGTCGACCGAACAATGAATTACAAAGGTTCGAAGGAGCCGGCGTGAACAAAGAAGCAAATTGCTCTCCTGGAGAGAGATGGACATCTTCTCCGCAGGAGAGTGAGTTCCCGCAGGTCATTTTTTACTCTTATTCAAAAGTTGAATAGACTTACCTACAGCCGGGAAGGATTTCCCCGTCCTTGCTTTTAGAAAGTAGGGGGACTTTCTCCTTTCTCTTTGCTCAAGAGACTACGTCCCATTTGCTTTGTTACTGGGAAAGAAAAGAATCTATTAAACTCGAGAAAGAAGAGGCATAAGCATCGCCTCTTGATTCAATCCATCTTCCCTGGCCTCTATAACAAATCTTCTTTTTCTGCAGCATTACTTCTATGATCTTAGGAGCACTGGCCACGTAAACTATAGAAATCGAGGATCAAAATAGACTCAAGTTTTCCGCATGCAATGGGGCGAAGTGCTGGTTCCTACAAATTATGACCTTTACCTGGATTTTCATTTTTGTTGATTTCTTGGATCTCATGAATGGAACGACTACAAGCGGGAGAGGGGAGAGCCACTTGACCGACAATTTCCTCGACTCCGCTTGGCCGCTCTTCACTTCGGGAATGCTTGAACCTCTCTAGACACAATATATTGAGTGCCTATGATACCCTCATTCTATGCTGACCCCGGCCCGATGAGATCCACATCCCCAACACGAATGAAACAACTACTAAGCTTGAAAAATGAATTGACGATATAGTCTTTTTGGTTGGATTTCTCAGTCGGAGACAATATACCTTAAGATTTTCAAGTATCCTTCCATTTCAATTGAAAAAGAAAATAACGTTGCAAGAACAAATCCTAATGGGTTAAAGACCATATCAACAGATCTTCCATCTTGTAAATAAGGCATATCTTATCTAGGCCAAATTTTGGAAATGATACCCTCCCCCTGATTTCACCTTTCTGTGAAATATATACATGAATCGTTTCGGGATTCTTACTAGAACCACCCCTTTGATGAATCCACCTCACAATTATTGAGGCTCCTTGGAGCATGAGTCATATATTCCGCTCCACGCCGTTCCTGCCAAGGTTGCATGTCTTTTTTCAACCTACACAAGTCTAAGCCATTTGGACCGGGTTCGGATGGCCTCTTTCCTCCTCCCCACTTCCTTGCAGGCTTGGAAATCAAACTTGAATGAGACAAAGTTCTGTCTTGGTCCGAGACAGGGACCTTTCTATGTCCGGCATGCTTTTTGGGTGCCTTCCTCCAATCAACTGACCCGCTTTCCTTGGTCTAGAACATCTGGTGTGGCATAGATAATTAAGGAGAGAAAAAGAAATTGGAAAAAGTCTTCAAAGTAAGATAAGCAAACTTTATTTCATTCCGAAATGCCCAATTTAGAAGATCAATGATCACCCAGCGTGAAGTTGAACATCTTGAACTGACATGAACAACCGAGCAGAGCATTTAGCTTAATGAAAAAGGCAAGTTTCCTTAGATAATCAAATAATGTTTCAAGTCAGGGGTTTCAAACTTTCGTTTGAGTTAGAGACAGGGCTCTTGTTCTCTCTTTCATTAACGAGTTGAGTACATACAAATCTAACAGTAGTTCATCTCCTTCTGAGCTCACATTCCTTTTCCAGTCTATGCTTCCCATCAGGCACATCTGTCCTTTGTGTCGTCGATAATGAATGAAAGTCAGTCTCACCCCCTTGTCACTTAAAGGGAAAACCAAAGAAGGGCAATGAAGGCCTTTTTCGGGTTATCTGTTAAGAACGAATCGGATCGACTCTTCTCTTCACTAGATTGGAAAGAAGGCACTCTCCAAAGAGTGAGCGGAATTCAGTTATGCTTTTGTGGCGAACACGCTGTGCAGAATTGGATTCCCGATTTTCCGATTGTAGAACTCTAACTGGGCCAATTGTGTAATGTTGACCTGAGGTGAGGGTAGGATGCCTATCGAAAGATTCTGGTATTAAAAGAAAGCCTAATTTCTCTATGTATTCTTCTAGCACACCGCTTGCCTATTCCGATTGTCATCCAAATAGCAAATTCTTCATAGAGGGCGACTGAAAAGGAGGCTTCTGGGGGCCGGTTCGATACTAATTTGAACAAGAAAGATAGCCGAAACTAGCTGCTTTCTCTTCTCGAGAGGCTGATTCTCGAATTCAAAAGGCTTTCTGACAATTCACTTTGATATCCTTTTCAAAAATGCCTGTGAGTGCGGCACGCACCTTTTTGTTTGTTTGGGCGACTTGTTAGGTTTGGAACAGAAACGGAGTTGTTGCTGCCTAGCGCTTTTGGTTGCTTTACTACGTAATCTACTAAATGAATTAATTACTTGAAATTGCTTTAAAGAAGGGGGTAGGATCTCTTTTCTGCAAGGGGGGGGGGGTTCCCTTCAAAAAGCAAGTATAATTCAACTGTGAAACTTTTTAATTAGGAATTAATGCTGGGAGATCCCCGAAGTCTATCTCTCCCTCTTCTTCTTCATGTCGACCACACAAAATCAGGACATCAACAATGGGAATTCCAACCTCCTTTTCAGGGGAATCGCAAGATGCCAGCCTTTAATGGTACGAAAAGAAGCAAGGACGAATTCCACTTTGCTATTCATGAATAAATTTGAGGAAACTCTTCCTAGTAAATTCAATGATCCGATACGAGGAAAGGATTATCCGAATAAATAAAGAGAAGGTAATTCCACGATGGTTGTTGATTGAGGAGCAGGAAAAAAGAAATTCCACAAATCCAGAGAACAGGAAATAAACTAGTGATCTTAATGCTAAGGTAAGATGCCAAATATTTAATATCAAAAAATCTCTCCCGGAGGGGTTTCGAATTACTTAATAAGGATTTGTTATGCGCAACAGAAGGGGCTGGGGGGGGGGAAGATTGAAGGCTGCTGGCATCGACAAATGAAACCGAAGCTTGAATGCTTTGAAACTCCCACCCTTCCTTCTCTTTCCCACACATTCGAAATCTTGCTTCCTTGTAAAAGCTCTATAGCATACTTAGACTGATTCAAAAACCAAGCATTCTAGTGAGTTTGAAGTTTGATTCTGATTCTCTTCTAATTTAACTTCACCCCACTTATTGGAACGCCCAATTCTCCCCACTCAAATTATATGAAGCAACTGAAAAGGGGGATTGCTGCTATTAACTCTCGAAAGTATTCCACTTTTTGAATTCCCCTTACCCAAATTGCTTTCCATCATAACTCATTCCTCGTTCTCTAACTTCCCTTCTTTCGATCCATCCCGAAATGCAGACACAACAGGCCTATTCTTTGTTCCTAGCAAAGAGACAGTCTTTTCCGAAAGCTAGGAGCAACTCCTTCTCTGAATCTCATCCGTGAAAAAGAAATGAATTGCTCGAGTCAGCTTGGTTCTGTTAGAGTGGAATCGCTTTAAACGACGTTGCATAGTTGCATTGACAACCCTACCTGGTGCACTAAGTTCAGTTTCATAGTGGAATTGACAACCCTAATTCCACCCTGGGCCAACAGTTGTCTTCCTTCCCCGAAGCACCACCCTTTTTTGAACCTTGTCAATGATCGAACTTAAAGATATGAACTGAGTGCCATTTAATGAGTAACTGAAAAAGATCCTTGGAATTGAGAAAATGACATCAAAATGTACTGAAAGGGCCGATGGAAATATTCAATCTTTCTGATCATGACGGTTCATCGAACTCTATCTCAATGAATTCTCATCACGCTTTCCGGTCCTATCGTGACCCAGGGCTCTTTTTTTTTCCCACTCCAAAAATGACGAAGAGGGAGGCTGCATTCTGGATAGAATTGGGGAAATTCCCTCTTTTTCTAGAAATTTCTTCCATTTCCTTTCGGATCTTCGCCAGCTTTTCTGGTGAAGCCCCCTAGTTGAATTTATAACTTAATTAGCAGTTCAATTTTATTTATAACTTAAATAATGGAATACTTTCATTAAAGTTGAATTAATTATGTTACGCTTGCTATAAACTTTCAAGTTTGTTTCATTAATTACTTTGTTGAAATCCAATATCTAAGATCCAAACTAAATATAGAATTTAGCGTTATAACTATTTTTTATTTGTAACTTTAATAGTGGAATTGCTTTCAAGTTGAATTCGAATTGCCTTATTCGAATTGAAAACTTTAATAGTGGAATTGCTTTCAAGTGTCATAGGAACTGCTAATTAATTAAACTATTAGGTATCACAATGGAGTTAAGGAGTTGAATTAAAGCACTTAAATAGAGTATGACACTGAACGCCCCTATCCCATTTTGAGATCCCGACTTTGTTTGTTGTTTGTCAGGTTTTCCCTGGGAAAGCACTTGCTTGTTTGAGCCATAACGACTTTGTAAGGCCCTCTTTAGGGGAAAAATTAATATAAAACTCGAGTGGTTATTTCGGGACAAGGTTCAAAGACAAGGGTGGGACATTTTGTAAGCGGCATTATCTTCTTGTTTGTATTAACAATTGAACCATGACAATCTCTCGCTCTTCACACCGAGCCAGTAATCATTTCTGGGGTGCTGGAATTCACTTTCTTGACTGCAAGTTCCATAGAACAAGAACGAGTGCTATATTTGCAGGTCCGATGTTTTATGACTTCATGTTCCATATACAAATCACGAGTTCTGGTAGCGGTCAGACCCATAGAACTATCACTGGTAGCGGTCAGAGAAAGTGCATTACATTTAAAATAAGAAGGGCCTATTCTACTAGTAATGAGAATATCATCAATGACTTTTGGGATCAATTGTACAAGGATATAGTTACAAAGATACTATATATTGCAGAAGAAGAAAGATATAATACACAAGTTTATAAGAAATTTAATGACTACTAGAAGAATAAAATAAGTGATAAAGAGTCGCATTTATATAAATTACAAATGGAGATTGAAGATGCAACTAGAATATTAGCTATTAATGACACTGCTAATGGCAAAAAGTTAACAACACCTATAGCAACTTTTAACCAATTAGTAACTCTTCCTATTGATGAAAATACTATATTAAATGAAACTCCTAACTTAATCAAACTATTGATAGGAAAGAATATTATTAACGCCAAATACTATTTGAGGAAACACATTCCTGAAGAACTTAATAATAGCACTATTGTTCAGTTTTTCTTTCCCCGGTAGAAGGTCATCCTCCAAGGCAAGATCACAATTCCACATAGGAAACCCTACCAAAAAAGGAGTCTTTCCTGCCTCCTTGCCTTTCGTGGAGGGAGGGACTCTGCCGATTATCCATTTGTGAATCCCCCTTAACTCTTTCAATTCCTTTTCGTCTCTAAATCCCTATTCATTCGAACTCCAGCTCCCAATATGGTCTTTCATGAAAGAAGTTCGCTTAGTTCATTTTTGTGGGGGGGAGGGGGGAAGGGGGGAAGGATCAATTGAACATCCTGAATGCCCCTGGCACAAGTAGGCTAATTGATCGGGGAATCCTCCAAAAGATACTGGAATACCCTTCTCCATATAGACTCGAACTGTGAACCATTATCACTCGTTAGGCCTCCCAATTGAAGAAAAAGCGAATCTGGAGTCTTCCTTCGTTTTTGCTGCATTCTTGTTTCCGCACCCGATCGAAAAAGTCTAGAAGCTTCTGACACTTGAATTAGGCCGGGGTGGCTGGCTTGGGGTCTTCCTTCTCCCATGCAAAAGATTTATAGAACATTTCTATTGGGAGTAAATCACTGATCCAATTTGAGAAGCAACTCTTTTCTCATTCGTTCCATAGGGGACCATCCTTTGCGGCAGGCTTCTCAAATTTACGGATTCACAAGGGGCCTCAGGCTACCGGATGAAGCAAATCTTGGTTTTCATTTTCCTCTGCTGTCTGTAAGTTAGTAGTTTGACTAGTTTGAAAAGCGCGCTATGATTCCCGTCGAGGAAAGGATAAGAGAGGGTAGACGTGAAGCATGTCAACGCGAATCAAATACTTTCATAAGGTGTAGATCCATCACGTGGATTGGGATTCCGTCTGTCTGAGGAACCCCGCCCTGAAGGTCTCTCTGTCAGACTTGTAACTTTACTAAAATATGCAAGCATGGGAGAACTTTCTTATTTTTGAGGCCAATGGGTTTCTGTTCCGGTACTCCAAATCTGGAAATCAGGACGATGAGTGGGATATATAGGTGCATGCATCATAGTAGTGGTTAGATAAAGTCAAACCTTGCTGTCTTACAGATCCTGTTTTCGGGTTGGTTTCTTCTCTTTCATTGTCCAAATCTCCAATCTAACGTAAGGGCTAACCTTTCTTTCAAGATGCAAAAAGGAAAGAGTATAGCCGGATTGATAATGATAATAATGATAGAGGGCGATGGATTTGGTGTTGCCAGATGATCTCCTTCGCTCGCTCGGGCCTTAACTTATATAGTTTATTTATTATATAATTTCTATAGTAGACCAATGAAATCCTTTTGAAGTCTTTTAAGATACCCATTTCAGAAAGGTGACTTGAAGCCGGGAGACTGCTCAGTTAGGCTCTGGGGCAAGTGTTCGGATAAGAAGATTCATTATCGGGTAGGGGGAAGGGCGAACCAAGGAAGTCAGACTGTGGAGCAGATCTTTTGTGGATTATTTGATAAGAATAAAGTAATTAGAATTTTTAATGCAACTATGCAAGTGAACGCAAGTCGAATCCGAGGCTTGGCACCTTTAGTTCATTAACGCCCTGCTTTCCTTATCCCTTTTTGTACTCAATTAATTGATCAGTCCCTCTAGATCCACACAATTAATTCAACTAGAACGAACAACTAATTCAACTTCACGCAATTAGACTTGAAAGCAATGGAACTGAACGCAATGAAAGCAAGGGTTTGAAATGATATATTTGATTTCAACAAATTAAACAATATGAATATAGTTATATTAAACAACTCAAATAAAATAATTACACTTTGAAGCAATTCTACTTTGCCATTCCAAAATGTACTGCTACACCCCTTCTCTTTGGTTGAGTGAGTGATGCTTGGATATCATGTTTCACGTGCATAAGACTACTACATGTAAGGTGTGGGGTGTTACATCCTCCCTCTTTAAGGAACATTCGTCCTTGAATATTAAGCATAATTAGATAGTTTAACCACGTACCTATTAAGGCCCCCAGTTTTGCATGTTACACTTCCTCCTTAGCTTTAAATAAGAGAGGGTATGTTGATTTCATCGCGTCCTCAGCCTCCAATGTTATCGCTTCTGCCTGTTGGTTCCTCTAAAGTACTTTCACTGAAGCTATTTCTTTATTCCTTAGCTTCCTAACTTGACGATCTAGAATACCAATAGGTATCTCTTCATAGGTGAGATCTTCTATAACCTGCACATCTTCAGTAGAAGTGATACAGGATGGGTCACCTATGTATTTTCGAAGCATTGAGACATGGAAACCTGGATGAGGCATTGAAAGTTCTTGGGATAGCTCTATTTCATATGCAACCTGCCCGAATCTCCTAATAATTAGATATGGCCCTATGTAACGTGGCTCATTTTTCCTTTCTTACCAAACCTCATAACCCCTTTCATTGGAGACACCATTAAAAATACCCAATCCCCTACTGGGTGTTCTATTCCTCTCCTCTTAGCATCCACATATGATTTGTGACAACTTTGGGCTTTTCTAGCCATTGTTGTATTACCCTAACTTTTTCCATGGCATGTTGTACTAGAACTGGCCCAAGCAAGGTGGTTTTACCCACTTCAAACCATCCAATTGGTGACTTACATTTCCTTCCTTATAAAGCTTCATAAGGTGCCATCTTGATACTTGAGTGGTAGCTATTATTAAAGGCAAATTAAATAAGTGGCAAATGGTCCACCCAACTACCTTTAAAGTCCAATGCACAAGCTCGCAACATATCTTCAAGTGTTTGAATAGTTTATTCTGCTTGACCATTTGTTTTAAGGTGGAAAGTTGTACTCAAATTCACTTGTATCCCTGGAATCCTTTGGAAGGACTTCCAAAACTTCGCATCGATCAGATATAATTGAAATTGGGACCCCATGTAACTTGACTATCTCTTTAAGGTATAACTTGGCATATTCTTCAACTGTATAATCACTCCTGGCTGGCAAGAAGTGTGATGACTTTGTGAGTGTATCAACTATTACCCATATGGAGTCAAACTTCTGAAATGAGCGAGGCAACCCAGTGACAAAATCCATAATGATCATATCCCATTTCCATCTTGGAATATCTATAAATGCATATAAACTCATGGCTTTTGGTGCTCTACTTTGACATATTGGCAATTTGGACATTGAGCCACAAATTCTGCAAGGTCCTTTTTCATGCCTCCCCACCAAAACATTCCCTTCAGGTCATGATACATCTTAGTTTATCTTGGATGGATGGAATATCTGGAATGATGGGCTTCTTCCATTATCCTCTTTCTTAGTCCATTAGTATCAAGCACGCATAATCTATTTTAGCAATAGAGTACTCCATTTTGTGTAAGGTCAAAGCCCTTTATCATACCCTAACTTAGCTTGTGTTTAAGTCATCGTAAGACAGGATCCTCAAACTATTTTTCTTTAACCTCCATTACTAATGAAAACTCAGCAACATTATGCACAACAACCCCTTCCTTTGGGGTATCAAGAAGGCCAAGTCCCAAATTATCTAGTTGTCATAGATCCTTAGCCAACCCTTGACTTTCCATGGCCTAATCACAAATATTCATGATTGCCTTATGACTAAGAGCATCGGCTACCACATTTGCCTTCCCTGGGTTGTAAAGTATATCAACGTCATAATCCTTTATTAGCTCTGGCCATCTCTGTTGTCTTATGTTTAGAACTTTCTTCTTAAAGATTTATTACAGGCTCTTATTATCAATATATATGTCAATGTGAACCCTATACAAATAGGGGTGCCATATTTTCAAAGCAAACACAACCGCTGCTAGCTCAAGATCATGTGTTGGGTAGTTTTCTCATATGGTCGTAGCTGTCTAGATGCATAAGCAATTACCCTACCATGTTGTGTCAGTACATATCCTAAGCTAACTCCTAGAGCATCGCAATACACTGCATATCCCTTGGTGCCTTCTGGAAGTACTAGCATAGTTGCAAAAGTTAGCTTATTTTTCTGCTCCTAGAAGCTCCTTTCATATGCATCATATCGGAACTTGGTTGCCTTATCTGTCAACTTTATTAGAGGTGCAGATATAGGAGAAAAACCTTCACTGAACCTTCTGTAATAACTCGCCAATCTTAGAAAGCTCCGAACTTCCGTGGGTGTCATTGGCCTTGGCCAATCTTTCACAGCCTCTATCTTTTATGAATCAACTCTTATTCCCTCATTAGACATAATATGACCCAAGAATGCCACTAATTTTAGCCAAAATTCACATTTCAAAAATTTTGCATACAACTTTTGATAACGAAGAACCTGTAACACTTGTCATAAGGGATTTGCGTGGTCCTCTTATGATCTTGAATATACCAAAATTTCATCTATAAATACTATCACGACTATATCCAAGAATGGCTTGAATACCCTATTCATTAGATCCATAAAAACTGCTGATGCATTCGTTAGCCCAAATGACATAACAAGAAACTCAAAGTGATTACAGCGTGCTCTGAAAGCAGTTTTAGGTATCTCTTTCTCCTTCACCCTTACTTGGTGATATCCTGATCTCAAATCAATTTTTGAAAAACATTTGACACCCTGTAACTGATCAAATAAATCATTAATCCTGGGGAGGGGTATTTATTCTTAATTGTTACCCTATTCAGTTGTCGATAGTCGATACAAATTCTCAAGGTGCCATCCTTTTTTCTTACAAATAACACTGGTGCACCCCAAGGGAACATACTAGGTCTTATAAAATCCTTCTCCAATAAGTCTTTTAACTACTCTTTTAATTCACACAATTCTGCTGGGGCCATTATATATGGAGGGATGGAAATAGGTTGAGATCCTGAAAGTAAGTCAATGGCAAAATCTACTTCTCGTTCTGGAGGTAAGCATGGAAGTTCTTCAGGGAACATATTAAGAAATTTATTCACTACTGGAACTGATTGAAGAGTAGGCAATTCTTCCCCCATATCCCTTACTCTAACTAAATGACATATATACCCCTTAGATATCATCTTTCTTGCCTTAAAATAAGAGATAAACTTACCCTTTGGCTCCCCAATATTGCCTTCCCATTCAAGAACAACCTCATTTTGGATAATGGAAGTACACTCTCTTAGCTTGGCAATCCATGGTGGTGTAGCAAGAAGCTAACCAATCTATACCCATTATAACATCAAATTCCACCATTTCAAGTTCAATATGGTCAGCAATGTGTCATGGTCACAAACAGTTACTACACAGTCATAATAAAACCTTCTTGCCATAATAAATTCACCGGTTGGTGTGGACACTTCAAATGGTTTGTTCAATATGGGTGTTCTCTTAAGCTTCTCAACAGCTAGTTGTGTAATGTATGATGGTGTAGAACCAAAGTCAATTATTGCATATACATTAAGTGAAAAGATGGACAATGTACCTATGACCACATCGGGTGAAACTTCCAAATTTTGCCGACTCCCTAGAGCATAAGTGCCATTCTGGACTCTGCTAGAGCTAACTCCCCCTCTTAAACCTCTACCACGACCCATAGGTGCTTGTTGACCCCTACCTACTAGAGGAATTGACAATGATGATGCAATAGCTGACCCAATAGATTGTACTATATCACCCATATGCCTTCTTAGGCAATCTCTCATCATATGCCCTGGCACACCACACCAATAATAAACGTTTGTCCCAACACAACATATACTTGAATGACTTCTTACGCACTATTTACAAGGCTGCCTAAGAATCATTTGCTGGCCAATCGAATATCCTGTTGTACGTAAACCTTGTCCCTTACCTCATTGACCAAACTGATTACTTCTAGACCCTTGAAGTTGTGGTGGAGCACTGGCTGTAGAGTAGGAGGATGATGGCTTAGGTGGTCTATAAGAAAACCAAGGCTTAAGACTACCTTGGGATGGTGTGAACTACCCTGTAGATCTAGCCCCTTTGGCCTGCCCCCTTTCTAACTCTTATGTCCTTCTTCTTTGCCTCTAATCCTCCAATTTCCTGTGCAAAAACTTGCATCCTCACTATATCCATATCTTTATTCATGGAAGCAATGGTACTGTCTCTGACTAGATACGTATCCAATCTATCCAGATTTCGATGAACTCTATCTGCCATAGTAGCAACAACATTAAAAGCATACTTGGCCAACGAATTAAATTGAAGGCTGTACTCTCTCATGCTTATATTCCCTAGGTAAAGATTCAAGAACTGATCTACATTGGCCTCTCGGATCTCTAATGGAAAGTAATGGTCGAAAAATGCCTATTTGAACTCCTTCCAGGTAGTTGGAGGTGCATCTATACCCTTAGATTGCTTCCAATCTTCATACCACAATATAGTGACACCTTTTAATCTATACCCTGCTAGCTCAATAACTTTTGAACACTCACATGCATAACATCTAAAGTGCGTTGAATCTGATCAATAAAGTCTTGGGGAACTTAATGAGGATCTGACCTAGTAAAGGATGGAGGGTCTAAATTAAGGAAATCACATATACTTGTGCTAGCTGCCCTATTCACACCACCTGCACCTATAACTGGAGCTTTCTATCCTTGACCTTGGCCAGCAACTGTAAGAGTCAATAGCTAGACTGCATTTCTCAAATCCTGTATAGTAGCATCGATAGGTGGTTATGGGGGAGTTTTAGTACTTCCTGGTTTATCAGGAGCTAGAGGAGTTGGAGATATCTGTGATAGAGACCTATCTTGAGACTCATTTTGTTGTCTCACCTGATTTGTTATACCAGCCACCATTTCTACTTCCTTCCCTTTATCTTTGTTTTTCCTGGTTAATGACATACTTGTTGTATAAAAAAATTTAGGAGTTAGAAACAATTCACCTATTACACTTGGCTCTATGGCATGATCTAAAGAATGAAAAGAAAGTAACAACCCATAAATGCCACATAGCCTCTTTCTTATAAATATGGTGCACAACACATCAATTAACAAGACATTACATAGACATAGCTTTGTAGATTCCCTAGGATGACCCGCTCTAATACCAATTTTGTCACGCCTAAAGTCTCGTTAAGACAGACTGGTACCCATTACCGATAAGAATGGGGAGAAACCACTTGTATCCATGCACTTTCTATACATATTATAAGGGATTTCTTCATTCAACATGCCACTTAAGAAAGTAAACAGTAATAACAAGCCAAAAAGAAATGCATATGGCTAGTACTTTGGGGCCACGTTGTCTACAGTATGAGACATGACTGTACTTTAATTTACATAGTCTACAAAGCCTCTAGGTAAGCAAAAGTATTTGATAAGGGTCAGGACAAGTCGCGCCTCAACTAACTATACAATACAAGAATATAAGCTCGAGACACACAAAGCTCCGAAGCAACCTTGAGCTTGGTAACAACAACTATATATTCTGTACTCCTACTGGGGAGAGCTACTAGTACCTGTACCTGCAACATGAAATGCAGGTCCCCTATAAGGGACGTCAGTACGAGATAGTGTACTGAATATGTAAGGTAGGAAATAATATATATGAAGTAACTACTCAAGTAAAACTACGCATAAGTGTAAGGATAAGGGACCACCTTTAGTCTTACTATAGAATCATGTACTTTATGTTCTTTTTATTACTTTACCTTTACTGTATAATCTATACAAAACATGTAGTACAAATGAATAGGTGATCAGTGGTAAATTTATATCGGGATCGGCCCTGGCGAGGGTTTTCCTTTCACCCCTTGAAACACCCCTTGTGATAGGATTGACCCTGGCTAGGTAATTCTTCCACTCCTCGGGTTACCACCAATTAATAAGCAATATACTTTATCTTTCAATTAATTTTGAGATAATTCTTTGGGTGGTCATAATATTAGAGCTGCAAGACTATAGATGTATCATGTGACATGCATAGAAGACATTACATAATTATGAAATGAGTATGTGATGAAACTACTCGTGAACTTTTTTTAGCAACAAGAACCCATGTAACCTAGTATCCACGTATGTGTGCAGATTTGAAGGTAACTAAGTATAGGAGCATATGAACATGTGAAAAAGTGGAGACATGTTTAATAGTTGTGTCAGAGTTGGTAAGTGCCTTTATGTGCCAAGGAGGGATTTGTGTTTCATGCCAAATAATACGAAATCAAGTAGCTTTACATACCTCGTTATATGAACTCGTTATTACCTCTGAGTAACCTCCTCTTCCCTTAAATATTTATCTGCAATAGAGTAGAGAATAATACTAGTATTAGCAGCTAATAAAAACTTCTTGGCAGTCTAATCTAATAAAGAGTAACATCCGGGCAACAAGCTTGTATTTAGTGACCCAAAGGCACTCTTTCAACCTTTCCACTTATAATCATATTTTCTAATAACCATTATTATGTACATGCAACATACAACTTATTTTATACCCTTGATAGTCTTACAACAATTCACAAGGTACAAGGAAGAACAATCTTACACAACACACAAATAGGCAACACAACATCACATCGTCTCGCTACATTTCGACGTCAACAATCCCAAACTTTTTTCAACTTTAACTAGACTATATCCAACATTATTTACATGTAAAATCAGCCTTAAAATAGTCTAAAAATATTCCCAAAGTAGATGGAGGTCATGGAACAACAATTCCAAACTACCTGCCCATAAGTTCGTACTAAGAACATAATTACGATATCATAGAAGAACTCACTTTTGTAGACTGTAAAAGTGGTACCGCAGCCTAGTTACATCACTAAAAAACTTAACCTTGTTTAAAAAATAAGTCTTACTTCATAATTAAGCTAACCAAGAAGAGAAAATCCTCTTGAGTAACAAGAAAAGTGCACCACAATACTTAGGACACATGCTGTCCGAATTTTCAACACAAGCATAACTAGCATATACTTCTAGTTTTTCATGAAGAAACCATACTAAATACATAAAAACAATTACTTACCTTTACCTTCATGTTTTAGGGCTTCTTTAAGAACCCTAGGACTCTCTTGTGGCTGCTTGTAAGGTCAAGAAAGAGTTGAGAGAAAACTTGGAAAAACAATCTGATTTTGTCCAAGTTAAGTAACTTGAGTAAGCTGCTTATAAGACTCCTTTTTAGGAGAAATTGGCTGACTTAATTCTCCTTTATAAGTCTTATTTTATCAAGTGATTAATATACCATTTGCCCCTTTCACTTGGGTCTTAAGGGGATCCAAATTGATGGGCCTTTGCTGCCCATTTTCCCCCTTTTCTTAATTAGTTTGGGCCTAAATTATCAAAGAAATTGTGATGTATTTTATCTCTTTTTATATCCTTCTTGGGCTGAAAATATAGTCCCTTTAGGATGCTAAAACATAGGCTAAAGTTACACACTTAACACAGACTTTATTCATAATTGGACTTGGATAGATTCGACATCGGGCCTCTTCTACGTCTAACTAGCCAATTTAAGCTAAGGAAGTAGGTTACTCATCTGCTAGCTTCCTAAGCCCTACAAGCACCTCACTTCTCTAACTTCATTTAAAGTTATGATCTCCTTAATTTGACTTAAAACTTGTATACACTCTACCATCTTAAGTGTTAGATGTACATATTGTCCTTTAATTTGAGATTCAAGCACTTTTAAAAATAGGCGCTAATTTGACTAAGCCATATCATGTTTCACGTGCATAGGACTAGTACATGTAAGGTGTGGGGTGTTACAAGTTAAAACTAGATGTATGGCTGAAGAGTATGCAAGGTTGTACATTCATGACTTGGTAAGGTTGCACGAGGTTTCTTTGTCCATCATATCAGAACGCGGGGCATAATTCACTTCTCACTTTTGGAGGTCCTTTCGAAGGGGTCTTGGTACTAGAATTAAGCTTTCTACGACCTTCCACCCCCAAACGGATGGCCAAGCAGGGAGGAATATCCAAACCTTTGAGAATATGCTTAGGGCATGTGTGTTGGAGATTAAAGGTAGTTAGGATTATCATCTTCCTTTGATTGAGTTTACCTACAACAATAGCAATCATTCTAGTATAAGTATGGCTCCATTTGTGGCTCTCTATAGGAGACATTATAGATCACCAGTTGGTTGGTTTGAGTTGGTAAGGTAGCATTGTTGGGACTAGATCTAGTCATGGAGGTTCTTGAAAAGGTTAGGATGATTAGAGAAAGGTTAAAGACGGCCCATAGTGGCCAAAAGTCCTATGCCGATGTGAGGAGAAGGGATCTTGAATTCCAAGTTGGTCAATGGGTTTACTTGAAGGTATTACCCATGAAGGGTGTGGTCTGATTTTGTAAGAAGGGCAAGTTGAGCCCAAGATATGTGGGTCTTTATAGGGTGACTAGAAGGGTTAGCAAGGTAGCTTATGAGTTGGATTGCCTGGTGAAATTGATTTGGTTCATCCAGTGTTTCACATGTTCATGTTAAGAAAATGTGTGGTTGATCCAAATGCCATTGTACCTCTTGATGTCTGGGTGTTATTGAAGATAATTTTGACTAATGAAGAGGTTCTGGTTCAGATCTTGGATGGGCAAGTGAAGTGATTGAGAAACAAAGAAGTCGCTTCCATTAAGGTCCTTTAGAGTAATCAACAAGTTGAAAGTGCTACTTGGGAGGCCAAAATAGATATGCATAAGGGATATCCTTATCTTTTACACTCCATACAAGCCAAAGGTATTGGTTTAAGTCTTTATATGATCTCAAGTCTTAAGTTTAGCCTTTATGTCAATGCATATTGTCACAGACTTGGTCGTAATTCCAACGAACTATGCGGCCTTGCAAACTTCCAACGCTTAAGTTTCTAGTTAGCCTGACTCTAATGCTTAGTGGAACTTTGAAAGACTAAGCAAAAGAGTGTGAAGGAACTAGGAAGATCTTGAAGAACAAAGAGAGAACTCTTTATTAGAGATCTTGAAAACTTTACAATGCTTTGCTTGTTTTTCTCTATTGCTTGTTGTTCTTGTTGGTTGATGAAAATGAGAAGCCTAAAGGGTGGTATTTATACTAGTCCCTTTCCTAAATGGGCAGCTAGGATCAATTTTATCCAATGGCTACAAATGCACTTCTAGAGAAGTCCTACAAAAACATCTAAGAAATTTACAAAGGAAGACTTATCTTGAGTCTTCTAGAAGCTCCCAGGGCCTTCTTGCAAGATCTAACATTCTCTAGGGAATTCTAGAGAATTTCGGAATGCTCCACCTTGCCATGGATGTTTTTAAGTCAATTTTGGATAGAATTTAAATGGCTCGTCACATTCTCCACCACTCAATCTGGCGACGTTCTCGATGCATCCTCTTTATAAGCTTGGATAAGGTCCTGGTAGTTCCATAATCCAAGCTCATGTTCCTAGATCGCCTCACTGTCGGGAGATCCCTTCCATTTTACAAAGTATTCGGTGTAGCTGGGATGAGTCCCCCATCTGGGAATGACACTGTGCACATGAATTTCCTCCACTTCTTGTTCCGGCACCATTGTGATGGCTGTTGGTGCTCTCTTTGATTCACCCCAGCTTGGATCATCCTTATCCTGATGGTACGACTTCAACTGACTCATATGAAAAGTAGGATGCATTTCCAATTGTGAGGGTAGAGTCAAGCGGTAGGCTAGCTTGCCAATGCATTTCTCCACAGGAAACGACCCCTTATAGTGCCTTACTAGCCCTTGTGCACCTTGACCATCCTTCGAATTTGATGAGGAAGGAGCTTTACCATGACTAAGTCTCCTTCATTGAACTCGAGATGTCGCCTCCTAGCATCAACCCATTTCTTCATTTTCTGCATGGCCTTTGCTAAGTAAGCTTTTTCCAAGTCTGCCTTCTCATGCCATCCTTTGGAAAACTTGTAAGTTGAAGGATTAGGCCCTTTATACCCAATGGCCATAGTTTGTGGCGTCATTGGTTGCCGCCCCATTGCTAGCTCAAATGGACTAGCTCCAGTTGATACACTCTTAAGTAAATTATAAGAAAATTGGACGATGTTGTAACACCACACATTTTATATGTACAAATGCTATGTAAATGAATCATGTTGTGGTTTGGTCAAATTAGCAACAATTCTTGAAAGCGCTTGAATCTCGTGTTAACGGGCGATATGCGAGTCTAAATGATTAAGAGGGTCGAGGGTATATATGTGTTGGTGCTAAATTGAGGATATATCAACCCTAAACTAAGTAAATAATTGAGGTTATTGTATGACTTAATAATTTAGTAGGTGAGTCACCTACTTTCTTGGATTAAAATTGATAGCTAAACGGAGACGAGGCTTGACATCGAATTTATTCAAGTTCGATTATGAATAAATCCTGTGTTAAGGGTGTAACCTTGGCCCATGTTTAGTGTCATAAATGGACCTTATTTTTAGTACAAGAAGAATTTTAAAAACTTTCTAAGTACAGTTCAAACCACTTGGCCATTTGGACCTAAAACCAACTAAGAACAAAGTTGGAAATTGGCAGCAAAGGTCTATCATATTTGAGACCCAATTAAGACAAATTTTGGAGGATAAGATGCTGCATTAATAGACTATTAATAGGTGTCATTTTCAGTTCTAAAGTGGAAGACAAAGTTTTCCAAATTGATCTTTAAAAATGGATCAAGTGCAGTACTAATTCATTCCACTAGGAAATAAAGTTTCAGCTTTCTTAAAGTCTTTTGTCTTCTCTCTAATTCACTCCACCAAGCTGCAAACACATTCTCTAAGGATTTTGATGGGAATCCAGAACCTATAAGGAAAAGGTAAGCAATTATAGTGGTGTATTTAGTATGATTTCTTCATGAAAAACAAGAAGTATATGATATTATCTTATGCTGGAAATCTGCTGAAATTCTGGACAAGTTGTGTCCAGAAAGTTGCTGCACACTTGCCTTTTATTTTAGCAACTTTTATATAGTTTGTGGGCTATATTATGAAGAGATTTTGATGTTCTTAACATTGTTTAAGTTATCGATATTTTTATTATGGTTTCTTCATTAAAAAAACAAGAAGTATATGCTATTATGTTATGCTGAAAATTCCGGACAACATGTGTCCTAAGTATTGTTGTGAACGTTTCTTGTTGTTCAAGAGGTTTTTTTCTTAATTGGTTGGATGAAGTATGAATTAATACTTATGTTCTGACAATATATAGGTTGTTAGTCATGTAATTAAGCTGATGCACCACTTTTACAGTCCACAAAGATGAGTTGTTGTACAATGTCGTAATTTCACTCTTAAAAGAAACTTGGGAGTTGAAAATTGTAATATATTGCTCCATGACTTTCACCTATTTTGGGACTACTTTTGGAATAGTTTAAGACTAGTTTTATGTGTAAAAATGTTGGATACAGTTTTGGTAAAGTTAAAACAAGTTTGGGAGTGTTGACGTCGAAATGTGGTGAAATGATGTAACGTTATACGGTTTGTTTATATGTTGTGAAGTTGCATTTTGTTGGCTGTTTCAGGACTGTTAAGGGTTTGAGAAAAAGATGTACAAGACATATACTTAAGAAGGGTTGTTAGAAATACATTTATAAGTGACAAGGTTGAAGAAATGCCTTTGCGTCATTAATTGGAAGCTTGCTGTCCGGGTGATCATTTTTATGATATTGGACTTCCAAGAAGTGTCGTGTTGCTACTAATACTAGTCTTATTGCTTAATATACTGTAGCTAAATATTTGAGGGAAACAACAACCACTCCAAGGCAGTAACAAGGTCGTATAACGGGGTATGTAAGGCTATTTGATTTCGTATCATTTGTCATGAAACATAGATTTCTCCTTAGTACATAAAGGTATTTACCAACTCAGATATAACAATTAATTATGTCTCCACTTGTGTTACATGTTCATATGATTCCATATACAATCACCGTCGAATCTAAATCCATACTTGGATACAAAGTTACATGAACTCTTGTTGCTAAGTATATGGATACCAAGTTACATGAACTCTTGTTGCTAAGTAATGTTCATGAGTTATTTCATTTCATACGCATTGCATTATTAATGTAACACACTCTCTCCATTGCCATATTTCCTTTTATGATTATTTACATGTCATATGTTGTATATACAACCTTAAAGCTCCAATATTATGACCACCAAAAGAATCATCTCAAAGATAATTGATAAGATAAAGCATATTGTTTCTTGATGGGTGGTAGTCCGAGGGGTGGAAGAATCACCTAGTCAGCAACGATCCTATCGCGGGTGGTAGCCCGAGGGGTTAAGGAAGAAACTAGCAAGGGACAATCCCGATATCATGAGTGGTGGAAGAATCACCTAGCCAGGGAAAAATCTTATTACGGGTGGTAGCCCGAGGGGTTAAGGAAGAACCTAGCCAGGGATGATCCCGATACAGTTATACCATTGATTAACTGGTCATTTATAGTACATTATGTTCATAGATTATATAGTAAAGGTAAACCTAGATAAAGAACATAAGATACTCGATTTCAAAGTATAACTAAAGGTCGTCTCTTATCCTATACCAGTGCATAGTTTCATTTGAGTTGTATTTTATATACAATATTTTCTACCTTAAATACTCAGTACAATATCTCGTACTGACGCCCTTTATGCGGCACATGCATTTCATGCTGCAGGTACAGGTGCTAGTATATCTCCCTAGTAGAGTACAGGACATTCAGCTGCTGTTAGTAAGCTCTAGGTTGTTCTAGAGCTTTGTGTGTATTTAAAGCTTATATGTTTACATTATATAGTTAATTTAGATGGGGCCTGTCTTGAATATTAGCAGATACTTTCTCTTGACTAGAGGCTTTGTACTATGTAAATTAAAGTGTGGTCATGTCTTGTACTTTAGACACCGTGGCCCCATCGGCCTAGCTATGCGCATTTCCTTTTAGCTTGTTATTACCGTTTATCTTCCTAGAAGCATGCCAAACAAAGAAATTCCTTATTATATATATACAAAGTGCATAGATATAGGTTGGTTCTCTCTTGCCTTATCGGCAATGTGTGCTAGTCCGCCCTAATGGGACTTTGGGATGTGACAGAAGTGGTATCAGAGCGGGTCATCCTAGAGAGTCTATAAAGCAGTGTCAATGTAGAGTCTTGTTTATCAATGTTTTGTGCACCACATTTATAAGCAAGAGGCTACATGGCATTTTGGAGTTGTTTACTTTCTTTTCATTCTTTAGATTGTGCCATAGAGCTAGGTGAATTATGTCTAACTCCTAAATTGTTTTCTACAACAAGCAAGTATGCTAGAAACCAGGAAGAACAAAAGTAAAGGAAAGGTAGTAGAAGTGGGGCCTGGTTTGCCTAGTCATATGTGACAATGAAATGAGGCTCAAGATGAGTCCCTATCACGGACATCCTTAATCCCTTTAGCTCCTGATGAACCCAAAAATAGTGAAATTCCCCCAGAACCACTGATCGATGCTACAATGCAGAATTTGAGAAATGCGATTCAAATACTGACTTGTATAGTTGTTGTCCAAAGGCAGGAAGGTCCAGTTATGGGTGCAAGTAGTACAAATAGGATAGCTGGCATGAGGATACGAGACTTCCTTAATTTGGATCCTCCAACCTTCACTGGGTCTGATCCTAATGAAGATCCCCAAGACTTCATTGATCAGATTCAGCACACTTTTGATGTTATGCATATCAGTGGTACATAAGCTATTGAGTTAGCAGCATATCGATTGAAGGGTGTGGCTATATTGTGGTATGAAGCGTGGATGCAGTCTAAAGATATAGATGCACCCTCGACTACTTGGAAGGAGTTCAAAGAGGCCTTTCTTGACTATTACTTACCATTGGAGATTCGAGAGGCCCACGCAGATCAGTTCCTGAATCTCCACCAGGTGGTATGTGGATAGATTGGATACATATCTGGTCAAAGACAGTACTATTTCTTCCTTGAATAAAGATATAGACATAGCAAGGATGCAAGCTTTTTGCATATAAATTGGAGGACCAAAGGTAGAGAAGGAGGACATAGGAGTTCGAAAGGGCGCAATCTAAGAGGACAAGATCTTCAAGGTAGTTTACACCATCCCAAGGTGAGTTTAGGCCTCGATTTTCTAATAGACCACCTAGGTCATCATCTTCCTATTCTGAAGCGAGTGCCCCACCACAACTTCAAGGGTCTAGAAGTAATCAGCTTTGTCAATAAGGTGAGGGACAAGGTTCACAAACAAGAAGAGGATCGACAGGCCAGTCAATGACTCCTTGGCATCCTTGTAAAAAGTGTGGAAGAAATCATCCAGGTATATGCTGTGTTGGGATAGATGGTTGTTATTGGTGTGGTGCGCCAGGACACATGATGAGAGATTTCCCGAGGAAGCATATGGGTGAGATATCATAACCTATTGGGTTAGCTATGGTATCATCATTATCGTCAGTTCCTCCATTAGGAAGGGGCCAACAAATACCTATGGGTCGTGGTAGAGATGTTACAGGGGCACATAGCTCTGGCGGGGTCCAAAATTGCACTTCTGCTCTAGGGAGTCGGCAGAATTTGTAAGCTTCACCTGATGTAGTCACAGGTATATTATCCATCTTCTCTCATAATATATATGCATTAATTGACCTTGGTTCTACACTATCATACATTACCCCACTAGTTGCTGGGAAGCTTAAGAGAACACCTAAATTATTGAATAAACCTTATTGATTTAGAAATGGTGGAACTTGATGTTATAATGGGTATGGATTGGTTATCTTCTTTCTATGCAACCGTGGATTGCCGAACTAAGAAAATGTACTTCCGCTTTCCAAATGAGGAAGTCCTTGAATGGGAAGGCAATGTTGGGCACCAAAGGGGAAGTTTATCTCTTACTTTAAGGCTAGAAAGAAGATATCTAAGGGGTATATATGTCATCTAGTTTGAGTAAGGCATATGGAGGCAGAATCGCCAATTCTGCAATCAGTACCGGTAGTGAATGAATTTGTTGATGTGTTCCCTAAAGAATTTCCAGGCTTACCTCCTGAAGGAGAAATAGATTTTGGCATTGACTTACTTCCAGACACTTAACCTATTTCTATTCCTCCATATAGAATGGCCCCGACAGAGTTGCGTGAATTAAAAGAGAAATTAAATGACTTCTTGGAGAAGGGTTTTATAAGACCTAGTGTGTCCCCTTGGGGTGCACCAGTGTTATTTTCGCAAAAAGGATGGCACCTTGAGAATATGTATCAACTATCGACAATTGAATAGGGTGACAACTAAGAACAAATACCCCCTCCCCGGAATTGATAATTAATTTGATTAGTTATAGGTTGCAAAATACTTTACAAAAATTGATCTGAGATTGGGGTATCACCAAGTGAGGGTGAAGGAGGAAGATATACCTAAGACTACTTTCAGAACATGGTATGATCATTTTGAATTTCTTGTTATGTCATTTAGGCTAACGAATGCATTAGCAGTTTTCATGGATCTGATGAACAGGGTATTCAAGCCATTCTTGAATGTGTTCGTGATCGTATTTATAGATGACATTTTGGTATACTCAAGGTCAGAAGAGGACCATGTAAATCACTTACAACAACTGCTGCAGGTTCTTCGTGATCGACAGTTATATGCCAAGTTTTCTAAATGTGAATTTTGGATAAAATCAGTGGCATTCTTGGGTCATATTGTGTCTAAGGGGGGAATAAGAGTTGATTCACAAAAGATAGATGCTGTGCAATATTGGACAAGGCCAACGACACCCATAGAAGTTCAGAGCTTCCTATCGTTGGCAGGTTATTACAGAAGGTTTGTTAAAGGTTTTTCTTCCATTTCAGCACCTTTCACAAAGTTGACACATAAGGCTACCAAGTTCCAATGGAATGATGCATGTGAAAGGAGCTCCTAGGAACTAAAAAATAAGCTAACTTCTGCACCTATGCTAGTACTTCCAGAAGGCACTGAGGGGTATGCAGTGTATTGTTATGCTTCAGGAGTTGGCTTAGGGTGTGTGCTGACACAGCATGAAAGGGCAATTGCTTATGCATCCAGAAACTATGACCACATGAGAAGAATTACCCAACTCATGATCTTGAGCTAGCAGCGGTTGTATTTACTTTAAAAATATGATGCTATTATTTGTATAGGGTTCATGTTGGCATATATACAGATCATAAAATCTTGCAATACAACTTTAAGTAGAAAGACCTAAACATAAGACAACGGAGATGGTTGGAGCTGATAAAGAATTATGATGTTGATATATACCATCTGGGGAAGGCAAATGTGGTAGCCAATGCTTTAAGTCGTAAGGCAATCCTGACTACTAGTGATCTGGCAAGGATGAGTCAAGGAGTGGCTAAGGATCTACGACAACTAGATAGTTTGGGAGTTCACCTTATTGAAACTCCAAAGGAAGGGGTTATTGTACATAATGCAGCGACGTCTTCTTAGTAATGGAGATCAAAGAAAAATAGTTCTAGGATCCTGTTCTACGACAACTTAAGGAAAAGGTGATTTAGGGTATGATAAAGGGCTTTAACCTTACACAAAATGGAGTACTTATTGCCAAAACAAATTATGCGTGTTTGATATTGATGGGTTAAGAAAAAGGATAATAGAAGAAGCCCACCATTCCTGATATTCCATCCATCCAGGATCGTGTAAGATGTGCCATGACCTGAAGGGACTGTTATGGTGGGGAGGCATGAAAAAAGACCTTGCACAATTTATGGCTTAGTGTCCAAATTGCCAGCAAGTGAAGGTAGAACATCAAAAGCCAGGAGGTTTTATGCAGTGTATATAACTTTCAACCTAGAAGTGGGATATGATTAAAATGGATTTTTTTACCGATTTGCCTCACTCATTTTGTTGACAAACTCACAAAGTCAGCATATTTCCTACCTGTCAGGAGTGATTATACAGAGGAGGAGTATGCCAACCTGTACCTCAAAGATATAGTCAGGCTACATGGAGTCCCAATCTCCATTATATCTGACCGAGGGACTCAATTCACTACGAGGTTTTGGAAATCCTTCCAGAGGAGTTTAGGTACACAAGTGAATTTGAGTACAACTTTCCACCCTCAAACAGACGGTCAAGTAGAACGCAATATTCAGACACTTGAAGATATGTTGTGAGCTTGTGCATTGGATTTTAAAGGTAGTTGAGGGGACCATTTGCCACTTATTGAGTTTGCGTATAATAATAGCTACCATCCAAGTATCAAGATGGCACCTTATGAAGCTTTGCATGGAAGGAAGTGTAGATCGCCTATTGGATGGTTTGAAGTGGGAGAAACCACCTTGCTTGGGCCAGATCAAGTGCACCAAGCCATGGAAAAAGTGAAGGTAATATAGAAGCAACTAGAAACAGCCCAAAGTCGTCCCAAATCATATGCGGATGCTAGGAGGAGAGGGATGGAATTTTCAGTAGGAGATTGGGTATTTTTAATGGTGCCTCCAATGAAAGGGGTTATGAGTTTGGTAATAAAGGAAAACTAAGCCCACGTTACATAGGGTCATATAAAATTACTAAGAAAATTGGGAAGGTTGCATATGAGCTAGAGTTACCCCAAGAGCTTTCAATGGTTCATCCAATTTTCCATATATCAATGCTTCTAAAGTGCATAGGCGACCCATCCCGTATCACTCCTATTGAGGATGTACAGGTTATAGAAGATCTAACCTATGCAGAGAAATCTGTTGCTATTCTGGATCATCAGGTTAGGAAGCTGAGGAATAAAGAAACAACTTCAGTGAAGGTACTTTGGAGAAATCAGCAAGTAAAGGAGATGACCTGGGAGGCAGAGGATGCGATGAAGTCAAAATACCCTTATTTGCTTGAAGCTAAAGAAGACGCCCAACATGCAGAATTTGAACACTAATAGGTACATGTGGTTGAATAATTAGTGTGTTGTTAAAGGTTTATTTAAATAAAGGTTTATACTTTATCAAGCTACCCAACTGTGCTAAAATTCGAGGACGAATGTTCCTAAGGGGGGAAGGATGTAACACCCCACATTTTACATGTACTAATGCTATATAAATGAATCATGTTATGATTTGGTGAAATTAGCGTCAATTCTTGAAAGTTCTTGAATCTCGTGTTAATGGGCGATATGTGAGTCTGAATGCTTAAGAGAGTCGAGGGTATATATGTGTTGGTGCTAAATTGAGGATATATCAACCCTAAACTAAGTAAAGAATTGACATTATTTTATGAATTATAATTTAGTAGGTGAGTCACCTATTTTCTTGGCTTAAAATTGTTAGCTAAACGGAGACGAGGCTCGACATCGAATTTGTTCAAGTTGTATTATAAATAAATTCCGTGTTAAGGGTGTAACCTTGGCCCATGTTTTAGTATCATAAATGGACCTTATTTTTAGTACAATAAGAATTTTAAAAACGTCCTAAGTACAGTACAAATCACTTGGCCATTTGGACGCAAAACAAACTAAGAACAAAGCTGGAAATTGGCAGCAAAAGTCCATCATATTTGAGACCCAATTAAGCCTAATTTTAGATGATAAGATGCTGAATTAATATATTATTAATGGATTTCATTATCAGGTCTAAAGTGGATGACAAAGTTGGCCAAATTGATCTTTAAAAATGGATCAAGTGCAACACTAATTCATTCTACTAGGAAATAAAGTTTCAGCTTTCTTAAAGTCTTTTGTCTTCTCTCTAATTCACTTCACCAAGCTGCAAACATATTATCTTTGGATTTTGATGGGAATCCAGAAGCTATAAGGCAAAGGTAAGCAATTAGAGTTGTGTATTTAGTATGATTTCTTCATGAAAAAAAGTAGTATATGATAGTATCTTATGCTGGAAATCTGCTGGAAATTTTGGATAGCTTGTGTCCAGAAAGTTGCTGCACACTTGCCTTTTATTTTAGCAACTCATATATGGTTTGTGGGCTGGATTATGAGGAGATTTTGATGTTATTAACATGGTTTAAGTTATAGATATTTCTAGTATGGTTTCTTCATGAAAAAAATAAGAAGTATATGCTATTATGTTATGCTGAAAATTCCGGACAGTATGTGTCCTTTGTATTGTTGTGAATGTTTCTTGTTGCTCATGAGGATTTTCTCTTATTTGGTTGGATGAAGTATGAAGTAATACTCATGTTCGAACAATATATAGGTTGTTAGTCATGTAATTAAGCTGATGTACCACTTTTACAATTCACAAAGATGAGTTGTTGTACAACGTCATAATTTCACTCTTAAAAGAAACTTGGGAGCTGAAAATTGTAAGATATTGCTCGACGACTTTCACCTATTTTGGGAATATTTTTGAACTAGTGTAAAAACATTGGATAGAATTTTTGTAAGGTTAAAACAAGTTTGGGAGTGTGGACGTCGAAATGTGGTAAAAGGATGTGACATTATGCCGCTTGTTTGTATGTTGTGAAGAATTGTTATGTTTTGTGTTTTATGAGCTGTTTTAGGAATGTTAAGGGTTTAAAAATAATATGTGCATTACATGTACATAAGAAGGGTTGTTAGAAATACGTTTATAAGTGAAAAGGTTGAAGAAATGTCTCTCCGTCATTAATTGAAAGCTTGCTATCCGGGTGATCGTATTTATGATATTAGACTGCCTAGAAGTGTTGTGTTGCTGTTAATACTAGTCTTACTGCTTAATACTGTATCTAAATATTTGAGGGAAACCACATCCACTCCAAGGTAGTAACGACATCATATAATGAGGTATGTAAGGCTATTTGATATCATATCATTTGGCACGAAATATAGATTTCTCCTTGATACATAAAGGTATTTACCAACTCCGTCACAACAATTAATTATGTCTCCACTTGTGTTACATGTTGATATGATTCCATACACAATCACCTTCAAATCTACATCCATACTTGGATACCAAGTTATATGAACTCTTGTCGCTAAGTAATGTTCACGAGTTGTTTCATTTCATACGCGTTGCATTATTAATGTAACATACTCTCTCCATTGCACTATTGCCTTTTATGATTATCTACAGGTCATATGTTGTATATATATCCCTAAAGCTCCAATATAATGACCACCAAAAGAATCATCTCAAACATAATTGAAAGATAAAGCCTATTGTTTATTGATGGCTAGTAGACCGAGGGGTGGAAGAATCACCTATCCAAGGATGATCCTATCACGGGTGGTAGCCCGAGGGGTTAAGCAAGAACCTAGCAAGGGAAGATCCTGATATCCTGAGGGTTGGAAGAATTACCTAGCTTGGCAAAAATCTGATTATGGGTGGTAGCCCGAGGGTTAAGGAAGAACCTAGCAAGGGACGATCCTGATACAGTTATACCACTGATAAGCTGGTCATTTACACTACATGATGTGCAAAAATTTTAAGTAAAGGTAAAACTATATAAATAACATAAGATACTTAATCCCAAAGTATAACTAAAGGTGGTCTCTTATCCTATATCAGTGCATAGTTTCATCTGAGTTGTATTTCATATACAACATTTGCTGCCTTAAATACTCAGTATATTATCTCTTACTGACGTCCCTTCCGGGGGACCTGCATTTCATGCTATAGGTACAGGTGCTAGTAGATCTCCCCAGTAGAGTAAAGGACATTTAACTGTTGTTGCCAAGCTCCTGGTTGTTCTGGAGCTTTGTGTGTGTTCATAGCTTATATGTTTGAATAATATAGTTAATTCAGACAGGGCCTATCCTGAACATTAACAGAGACTTTGTAGACTATGTAAATTAAAGTGTGGTCATGTCTCGTACTTTAGACACCGTGGCCCCAATGACCTAGCTATACGCATCTCCTTTCGGCTTGTTATTACAATTTATCTTCCAAGAAGCATAGCAAACATAGAAATTCCTTATAATATGAATACAAAGTGCATAGATATAGGTTGGTTCTCCCGAGCCTTATTGGCAACGTGTGCCAGTCCGCCCTAACGGGGGTTTGGGGTGTGACAGATGTCGAGTAGCTTAGCCCAATCCTTCTGATTGGTACTGACATAGTGCCATAGGTATAACTCTAACAAGGCATTCAACCTTTTCATTTAGCTATCCATTTGTGGGTGAAAGCTTATGGAAAAGTTGAGCTCAGACACCAAGATTTTGAAGAACTTCATCCAGAATCTCCCCGTGAAGCGGGTGTCCCGGTTGCTAACTATAGTCGTTGGAATGACCCAGTGTTTCACCACATGGTTGAAGAATAGTTGGGCAGTATCCTTAGCATTGAACTTAGTCGGGATCCATATGAATACTCCGTACTTGCTAAATTGGTACACGATGACCATAATGTTGCTGAACCCTTATGATATTGATAGACACGTGATAATGTCTATGGAAATATTTTCCTATGGTTTCTCCGCAATGGGCAATAGCTCCAAAAGACCAGCTGCGGGATGTTGTTCCACCTTATGTTGCTGTCATACAAGAAAAGTCTTCACATAGAGCTCCACATCATCCCTCATCTGGGGCCAATAGTATGCTCACTCAATGAGTGCCATAGTGCTTCTTGCTCCAGGATGACCTGCCCACCTTGACTTATGGCACTCCTTGATGATCTCCTTCCTTAAGCCTTCCCATTTTGACACATATACCCAGTTTCTCTTGGTGAGGAGTAACCCGTCCTCAAGCCAGAACTGGCGCCTCTTCCCTTGACTTGCCAGGACCAATAAATTCTTAGCTTGTGGGTCCTACTTCAACCCTTTCTTTATACGGTCGACCATCGGGAAACTTGGGCTTGTGATGGAGGCAAGTTCAACCTTTCTTCTCAGTGCATCAGCCACCAAATATTCCCATTGCCCGGTTTATATTCCATCACAAAGTTTAACTCCGTTAAGAAGGCTTGCCACCTGACTTGTTTAGATGTCAGCTTCTTCTACTTAGGTAAGTAACTTGTGGCAACATTATCTGTCTTCACGACGAACTTGGTACCCAGCAGATAATGCCTCCACATCCACAGGCAATGTACTACAACGATTATCTCCTTCTCTTGGACCGTGTAGCGCTTCTCTACATCATTTAGCTTACGACTTTTGTAAGCCACTGGATGCCCCTCTTGCATAAGGATGCCTCCCAGTGCAAAGTCTGAAGCGTCTATTTGTAGCTTATATGGTTTGGTGTGGTCGAGCAAGACCAATATCGGCTCCTTGACAACGGTTACTTTTAATGCTACGAATGCTGCATGGCACTTCTTGTCCTACTCCCAGGTATAGTTCTTCTTTAGTAGATCTGTGAGGGGAGTGGCTATAGCAGAATAGCCCTTGATGAACTTCCAGTAGTAATTGGTCAACCCAAGGTAAGATCGAAGTTCGGGGACCTTCCTTGGTGGCTCCCATGCTTGTATAGCCTAGACCTTGGACTCGTCCACCCGCAGTTTTCCCTCTCCGACTTTGTGTCCCAAGAAGGAGACTTCTCATTGAGCAAAGCCATATATTTCCTTCTTCACATACAGCTCATTCACCTAGAGTACTTAGAAGACTTGTATTAAGTGATTTATATGATCCTCCAGAGTCTTGCTATATATGATAATATCGTGTAAGTATACCACCACGAACTTGTCCAAGAATGATAGTAGGACATGATTCATGAGGTTACAAAATGTTTCTAGCGCGTTCGTGTGTCCAAAGGGCATGACGAAAAATTCGTACGAACTATACCTCGTGACACAAGTAGTCTTTGGTTCATCTCCCTCGGCAATTCTTACCTGGTAATACCCTGATCGTAGATCTAACTTGGTAAACCATTGTGCTTGGCAAAGTTGATCAGAGAGATCGATAATGAGTGGGATCGGGTACTTATTCTTCACTGTGATCTTGTTGAGCGCCCAATAATTGATGCATATCGGAGTGATCCATCATGCTTCCTCTGGAACAAGACCGGTGCTCCATAGAGCGATTTTGATGGACGAATGTATCCCATGTCCATCAACTCGTTCAATTGCCTCCGTAATTACTCAACCTCCATAGGCGCCATGCTATATGGCACTGGCGCAGGCGGAGTGGCACCTGGAGGTAGCTCTATCTTGTTGTCCACCTCCCTCTTTGGTGGCAACCTCTTTGGAATTTTGGGCGGTATCACATCTTTGAACTCCTCTATGGCATGCTAGACACCTTGGGGCAGGGCGTCGGCTGGAGGAACAACAAGTTCTTCCTTCAAGGCTATAAGGTAGGTTGGCTCCTCCTTCTTCACACCCTTGGTGAGTCGCATGGCTAAAATCTGCTTCTCTTGGAGTTGGATTTCCTACTCTAGTGGAACTAAGTGAGTGTTACCCTCCTCCAGGACACACAGTGAGTTCGCGAAGGGAATTGGGACAGCCTTGACTTGGTCCATGAACTCAATACCAAAGACAAGTGGATAATTGTCCATGGCCACGATGGAAAAGTTGATGTTGCCATTCCAATTTCCTAAGCTTACCTTTATGTTCTTGGTAACTCCAAAGGTCTCCGTTGGTGCAGAGTTTACTCCCTTAAGCCAACTATGTACCTTCACATATCGGATGTCCATCCTCCTGGCTCCTGTAGGGTGAGGAAGTTTTTTTTGACACCCGTGTCAACTAATGGCTTCACGGTGTGCTATCCAATACTGGCCTCAGCAAACAACCTACCTTTCTTCTCATTCTTGGGCACCTCCAGCTTTGCCTCGATTGCATTGAGGAGTCATAGTTCCCCAATCTTCGCCTTTTCTTGCTCATGTTCCTCAATGAAGGTCGAGAATTTTCTCTTCTTGGGGCATTCTCTCACCTTGTGTGGCCCCTCACAAAAAAAACCAGCTAATCGGGGTTCTAGACTTGGCCTGGGGTTCCTTAGATCCCTTTGACCTTTCGGTTGCCTCCTTGCCACGATGTGGGTCTCCCCCACTCTTTCCCTTGCCGCCCTTGTCCTTTGGTTTAGGTTTCTTCACTTTTCTAAACTCAATAAGGGACTTGACAATGGAGATATCAGTGGTCAAGTCTTAAGCCTCTCGTCTTTGGATCCCAAGCCTAGCCCACTGATTTTACCCATCCATGAAGGTAAAGAAAGCTTCCTGATCAGGGTAGTCAGGGATCTCAAGAAGTACCTCGTTAAACTCTTTAACATACTCCTCGATGCTTCTTTTGTGCCACGAGCCTGCTCTTCAATATTTCTTGGGTAGACTTGTTTCTCAAGTTATTCCCTAAACTCTACCCATATGCCGATAGAGCAAGTGCCTCTTTCCATGTCCCCCTATCTCCTTCTCCACCAGACCATCGCGGTGTCTTCTAGGTAGACACTAGCCATGTCCACCTTTAAGGCTTCGTCAGTCATGGCGAGCACCCTAAAGTACTGCTCCATGCTCTAGATGAAGTTATCTAGCTCCTTCGCATTCCTTGACCCCTTGAAAGACTTGGGTCATGGAACATCCAACTTGGAAGGTGTAATCCTTACCTCGGACATACAAGTAGTCCTCTGGGCAAGAGCCCTTTTGTAGAGGCTAAGCTCCTCCTTCGTGCTCTCCAGGTTGGGCAAAAGCCTCCCTAGTTCTTCCCGCATTGAAGAAATCTACACCCTATATGTCTCCTCCATGGCCTTCACACTGTCGAGATATTCGGCCAGGGCTTGGTTCATGGCGGACTGCATCTCCTCTCACAATTCGTCCAGGCCTTATTTGACCTTTTCAAACTTCTGGTAAGCCTCCTTACACTTCTCCTGCCCATCGGCCTTGGTGAATTCCAGCTTGGTTAGCCATTTCTCCATCTCCACTATGGCCTCTCTGGAGCGATATCTCTGGCCCTTGGATTCCTCCTTGCCAACTTGGGTGATCTCACTGACGCCATCCATTCTCCCTGAGGTTCTGATGGTCTACGAACCTTGGCTCTGATACTAATTATCATGGACTTGGTAGAAATTCCAATGAATTGTGCGGCCTAGCAAGCTTCTAACGCTCAAGTTGCTAGTCAGCCTGACTCTAATGCTTAGCGGAACTTTGAAAGACGAGTATGAAGGACCAAGGAAGATATTGAGGAACAAAGAAAGAACACGAGATCTTGAAAACTTTATAACGCTTTGCTTGTTTTACTCTATTGCTTGTTGTTCTTTTTTGTTGATGAAAATGAGAAGCCTAAGGGGTGGTATTTATACTAGTCCCCTTCCTAAATGGACCACTAGGATCAATTTGATCTAACAGCTACAAATGCCCTTCTAGAGAATTCCTACAAAAATATCTATGATATTTACAAAGGAAGACTTCTCTTGAGTCTTCTAGAAGATCCTAGGGCCTTCTTGCAAGATCTACCTTTCTCTAGGGAATTCTAGAGAATTTTGGAATGCTCCTTCCATGGATATTTTAAAGGTAATTTTGGGCCGAATTTGAATGGCTCATTACAATATGTTCATGTTTAAATTGACTAAGATCATGATGATTTTAAACTTGTGATGTGATTTTGAAATGATGTTTAAGGGATTATTATATTCTTATGTTGGCTGAAATTGTCATGCTTATGTCTCTCTGATGCATCTCTTTGACATTCGGGGACGAATTTTTCTAAGGCGGAGATATTGAAACGACCCCAAACATTGCCTGAAAATGAGCCTTGAAAGTGCCCAGAATTATAATTTCCATATATCTCAAAATGTGTGCGTGATATCAGAAATACGACTTCATATTCTTGTTCAGGGGGTCATTTTGAGTGGATGATAGGTCTAACCCAGATTTAATAGCAAATGATTAGCAATTTTGATTTTTCAAAAATGCAATTTCTAGTGTTGTTTTCATGTCACAGAACATTTTTGTGTGATAATTTTTGACTTCGCTCCAAGACTTTTAAGTCTTGGGTCTAGGTGTTTCCAAACTTAAAAATACTTATACCATGCCATTTTCACCCTTATATCATTCAAAACATTCTCCAATACTCATTCAAACATTTAGCCAATATTTTGCTCCTAAACTCAAGTCTCAAAACCCTCTTCAGATCTAAGGATTTCCTCACAAGCTCCAAGTCTCCATCTCCAATCTTAAACAAGTTCTTCTCCAAGGCTAAGGTATGTGGGTTTCTTTCATGGGTTCCTTTCACTCATGATAACCAAGCTCTTTAAACTCAAAATTACATGTTTTAAAGTTGATTTACTCATGGGTCTTATTCATTATAAAATTCATTGCACACTATGTTGTGGTACATGAAATTGTGACTATTTTACCATGTTTTGGTCTATGAATCTAAGTTCTATTGTAAGATTTGATGAAGGGTTTTGATGTATGTTGTTGAGGGTGTTATGAAGTATCTATTGAAGGTTTTACATTGAATTAACTAGCATAATTTCACTCTTGAATTGCATGGTTGTATACTACTACTACACACCCTCTAAGTGTTTGATAAAATGTCCTGTTATGGTTTATTGAGGAATTGAGTGATCAATGCTTATCTTATGAGTTGAATGACTATATGATTGTTATATGATGAAATAATGATGATGAAATAATTATAAAATGATGATGAAATAATTATGAAATGATGACGAAATGCATGTATGCTAATAATGGTTATGTGATGATGAAATGAGAATAGAATGATGATTAAATGTACGTATGGATATGATGACTAGATTACGATAAGAGGGATGAATGTGTAAATGATATTATTCTATATAGTATTGTCTTGTGACCATGTCCTACTCGGGGGTTGAGTGTCAGGTAATCAAGTCAAAGGGTTTGTACTTTGATAACCTATCGAGGGATTTATACTCCAATCACCACAGGTGGTAGGGTGCAGCGATCCATCAACCTTGTTGGGGGGTTTTTAGCCATCAACCTACCGGGGGTTTCTACTCTGGTCATCACGGGTGGTAGGTGCGACAATCCATCAACCATGTTGGGGGTTTGTAGCCATCAACCTTGTTGGGAAGGGAGGGGGGGTTTGTACACCATCAACTATGTTAGGGGTTTGTACCTTTCAATCCATTAGGGAGGTTTGTACCTCAACAACCTCATGAAGGGGTTCATAGCTCTTGCACCTCTCCAAGAAGTTGATAGGCCTTGGATTGAACTAAGAAATGGTCATTCCCTTCACATATGTTATGTTTTATGAAAGTGTGATTTAACCCAAGCAGCTTCCATTCATGTCATATTGTTATATGCTCATCTATTTTCTACTTAAGAATTTTGATTATGATGCCTATCTATTATTGCATTGCATCATACATACTTATTACATTCAAACGTACTAACGAATACTCTATGTCTATGTGATGCTACCATGTAGGAATCGATGTACCGCTTGATCCTCCTCCTCCACGTGGCTAGTATGACTTCTATCAAACTTATTGTTGTGTCCTCTATTCTAAGACTGTTACATATAATCTCTTGCTATGTAGTAAGACTTTGTCTCTTGACTTATGTATTGACTATGAGGGTAAGCCTGGTTGCTTTTTCTTGGCCCTTGCTCTTATTGATGTAGTAGAGGTGTTGTTGGACATGTTATATATCTATGCTATGAGCTTTAACTCTATTGTCTCTTGGTTTTGATGATATGGGTGTTTACCCTTTAGTCCCAATTCCCCTTGCTTATATTTATCTCTTATTGTTATTCTAATTGCTTCCAAGACCAAGTATGTGGAATGACATGTTATGAGGCTTATTTGGGGTCTCTTCAGGTACCCCATTTGCCAGTCACGTCTAGGCCCTTGGCATGGGTTATGACAACCTTGACTTGTTTGTGGTGGTTTTTATTGATTGTATCTTGATCTATTTCTATATAGTGAGGAGGAGTATATGGATCACTTGAGGATGGTGTTTCAAATCTTGAGGGAGGAAAGGTTGTATGCCAAATATGAAATATGTGAGTTTTGGTTGAAAGAGGTTGCTTTCGAAGGTCATGTGTACTCGCATGATGGCATTAAGGTGGATCCTAAAAAGACGGAGGTGATTAGAAATTTGCCAACACCTTTGATTCCATCGGACAGTAGAAGTTTCTTAGGTTTCTCGGGTTATTACTAGGGATTTGTAAATTGCTTCTCTTCTATTGCTTCTCTTCTATTGCTTCTCTTATGACTAATTTGACCCCAAAAAGGAAAAAATTATGTAGACTAATGAATGTGAGAAGTGTTTCTAAACATTGAATGATAAACTTGTCTTCTCTCCTATTTTGTCTCTACCGTAAGGGTTGGAAGGGTTTGTTGTGTATTGTGATGCCTCAATAATTGGTTTGGGTTGTGTTATATGCAAAATAGTATGGTGATAACATATGCCTCTAGACAACTTAATGTGCATGAAAACAATTATGCTAACCTTGATCTTGGATTGGTCGCCATGGTATTTTCTTTGAAAATTTAGCATCATTAATTGTATGGGGTTCATGTTGATGTTTTGCTTATCATAAGAGCCTCCAATATGTTTTCACCCAAAAAGATCTCAACATGAGAAAAAGATGGTGGTTAGAGCTTCTTAAAGATTATGATATGAGTGTGCATTATCACCTCGGTAAAGCTAATGTTGTGGCCGATGCTCTAAGTATGGTGTCTTTGGGTCACCTAGTTCATGTTGATGATAGTAGCAAAGAGGTCGCTAGAGAGGTTTATCAATTGGCTAGATTGGGGGTTAGTTTAGAAGAAGTGGGTAATGGGGGTGTAGTGGAGGTAAACACAAAACAAGATTACCCCGCTTTGCTAAAGGCAAAACAAGATTACCCCGCTTTGCTAAAGGCAAAACTAGATCTACCCCACCTTGCTAGAGTTAAAGGCCTTGGTAAGAGAAGGTAAAGTAGAGGTTTTCTCCCAAGGGGGAGATGGTGCCCTTAGGTACCAAGGTAGATTGTGTGTGCCTAGTATTGATGATTTGAGAAATAAGATTCTAGATGAGGTCCGTAATTCTTCCTATTCTATTCACCTCACTTCTACAAAGATGCATAGAGATTTCAGGGAGATCTATTGGTGGGTTGGTATGAAGAAAGTCATTGCCAAGTTCGTATCCGGATGTCACAATTGCCAACAAGTTAAAGCCAAACATCAAAGCATGGATGGCCTATCTCAAGATATAGAGATTCTTACTTGGAAGTGGGAGGAAACCAATATTGATTTTGTGGTTTGGTTGCCTAAGACTAGGAAGAATTTTAATTCTATTTGGGTTGTGGTTGGTAGACTGACAAATTCGATTGATTTCCTATCGGTCAAAACTACTTATGGTGCTGAAGATTATGTGAAATTGTATATTCATATATTGGTTAGATTGTATGGGGTGCATTTCTCTATTATATCAGATTTTGGTGCTCAATTCTTTTCTAACTTTGGAGGTCCTTTCAAAGATGTCTTGGTACCAAGGTTAAGCGTAGCATGACATTTCACCCTCAAACAGATGGCCAAGCCGAGAGAACTATCCAAACCCTTGAGGATATGCGTAGAGCTTGTGTTTTCGGATGATCATCTTCCACTCATTGAATTTGCTTAGAATAATAGTTACCATTCAAGCATTGGTATGGCTCCTTTAGAAGCTCTTTATGGTAGGCGTTATAGATCCCCGGTTGGGTGATTTGAAGTGGGGAGATGGCTTTGCTAGGTCTGGATTTGGTCATAGAGGCTTTGGAGAAGGTGAGGTTAGTAAGGGAGAGATTGAAAACAACCTAAAGTAGACAATAATCCTATTCTGATATAAGGAGAAGGGGCCTTCAATCTAAGGTTGGTGATTTGGTCTATTTGAAGGTCCCACCCACGAAGGGTGTGTTCGATTTGGCAAGAAGGGTAGCCCAAGGTTTATTAGTACTTATAGAATGTTGAGGAGGATTGGTAAGGTGGCCTATGAGTTGGACTTTCCCATTCAAATGAATAAAGTCTATCTGGTCTTTCATGTATCTATGTTGAGAAGGTGTGTGGGTAACCCAAATGCTATTGTACCTTTGGATATTGTTTGTGTTGTAGAAGACAATTTTATGAATAGGTCCCAGTAGAAATTATTGATAGACAAGTGAAGAGGTTGAGAAACAAGGATGTAGCTTCCATCAAGGTTCTTTGGAGAAACCAAAAGGTTTAAAGTGCCACATGGGAAGCTAAGATGGAATGCAAAAATGATATCCATATCTCTTCAACTCTACTCAAGCCTAAGGTAATAATTTATGTCCCAACATGAATTCAAGAATTAAGTTTCATCCCTTTAGTCATTTGCATGTATTCATGTTTATGTTGACAAGTTTATAGTGATTTTTGACACTTATGTCGAGAATTTTGAAATAAATGTTAAATGCATTTGAAACGCCCCAGAAATGCCCAAAAATATGCTTTGGAAATGCCTATAATCATAATTTCTATATATCTCATAATCCGTGAGTGATATCAAAAATTCAACTTCATATTCATGATCAGGAGGCAAAATTTAGTGGGAAATGAGTATAACCCAGATTTTAGAGCACTCGTAGCAAAAATTTAATTTTCCAAATTTGTGTATTCCTGATACGATCCACACCCTGTTGACGACGTCCTAGGGGCACAAATCAGTGTTATTTTGTGCCTCAAAATCCTGTTTTGGCCTAAGGCCTTGGGGGCTTGGGCCTCGGCCTCCTATGCATGAAATTACCTATACTTAGCAATTTTTCAACTCTACGTCACTCAAGAAACTCTCAAAACCTTATGTAACACTTAGCCAAATATTTTATCCTAATTCAAGTGTCCCAAAGTCAATGTCGAATCTCAAGAATTTCATTGAAGCTTCAAGTTCTCATCCAATCTTCATAAGGGAAATCCACAAATATAAGATATGTGGGTTTTAACTATTGGGTTCTTTCATCCATGGTGTCCAACCTTCTTTTTTTTTTATGTAAATTGCATGTTTTCAAGTTGGATTATCTATGGGTATCTCTTATTATGTCATTTGATTAAAAACTATGTTAAGGTTTCATAAAATATTGACAGTTTAAGCATGTTTTGAGCTATGAATGTATGATCTATTATGGGATTTGATAAGGGTTTTCAAACTATATTGCATGAGGTTTTAACTATGTGTTAGTGGGTTGATTTACCTTGAGTTTTCGACATGATTTCACTCTTGAATTTTGAGATTTTGAACTAAAATTACATACTTGACAAATGATTGATAAAATGTCTTGTAGTATTTTTGAGTTATAGATCTATTGCACGGCTTCAGAGTCAAGTGACTTTACGATGATTAAGGAAATGTATATATGTATTGAATTCATGAAAAATATCTATAGTCTTGCAAGTTGAACACACTATGTTAAGGGGATGATATTCTTCAACCACTTTGATAGGGGGAGTTATGCCCATCTACCATGTTGAGGGGCATATACCTTGACCAATTTGATTTTGGAGGGGGAGGGTGCTATGCCAATCCACCTTGTTGAGGCATATATGCATTGACCACTTAGATGGGGGGCGTTATGCCCATCTACCATGTTGAGGGGTATATATCTTGACCATTTTGATGGGTGGTGCTATGCCCATCTATCATGTTGAGGTATAAATACCTTGGCCACTTTGATGCGGGGTGCTATGCCCATCTACCAATTGAGGGGTACATACCTCAATCACCTTCCAAGGGGGTGATATGCCTTGGATTCAATGTACTACTTTGCTTGGTCTATGATGATGGTCTCTTCCTACACATGTAATCTATATTCTCAAGTTATGTGTTTTTCAAGCTTGTTTTACTTCAAGCATTGATCATGCATGTCATGTTGATATTATATCTATCCCTTGATTATGATTATGCATTTCGACTATGTTACCTATCTCTTATTGCCTTATATTCTAGATGCTCAGTACATTCAAGCATACTGATGGTTTGATGGTCATGCACTAATAAGAAAGCTACCGCTATTAGTAATTAACCTAACCGAGGTTAGGGTCGAATTCACAAGAAATATAGAGCTTTGACTACAAGACTTCACTACTAATTATTTCTAGTAATAGGACTCGTAGGCTGGGCTCATAGGGGTGATTTTCAATTTCCAGATTTCTGATTTTTGGTCTCTAATTATTGTTACGATATAGCCTACGACTCGTAGCTTGAGCTACGACTCATAAATAGGCTCGTATGGCCTAGATTTCAGCTATTTGCAACTTTTTTTCAAAATCATGCCAACCTAACTTTTATGCAATATTAACACAAAAACACATCAAAACACTAAAAAGCCACTTTAATACCTCACAAAATCCCTTGTTTCAGGCACCAAATATGTTGTATTCTCGTAGCACATCAACACCCCCAACCTAGAATTATTACTTGTCCTCAAGGGACGACTCAATCTACACATACAAAGAGAAATACATAGTAACTATGATAATGGCATAAATATCAACTCCTCTAATTTAGATACCTAACTACCATTTTCAAAATAGGATTGTGGAATTATTTAGCATACAGGAACATAATGAGATTCCTGACAATCCAACTACGATAAGCTAAGGAGCATCAACCGTTCACAATCACTGGTATAATCAAATGCTACTCAAGTAGTGCAAATGCCCTCACTAGAAAGAAGTCCATTATAATCACTCAAAAGGACTGTAGAATTCAGGGCTTGAGGAAGTATTCTCACTCTCACAGTTGAAATTCAATGCATATTGACTAACACCACAGGCTTGCCTTTATGCTCATCTTCTGCCTGGGTGATAAAGTGGAGGTGGATCACTTTAGGACTTATAGGCTTGTAATATCAGCTCAGGGAGCTTTGGAGAGGTATTTTGGACAAATAGTGACTGAAGCTATCTTTGAACCATGTTTACCAACACTCTTTGCTTTCATAATGCACCCCTTTTAAAGCAATCCACCCTTATTCTCTTGTTTAGAACTTTTCTCAAGTGCTTTCTTTCTTTTTTCAGCTGATCCTTGATTTCAAACACATTTTTGCTACTTTTCCTTCAACTCAAGGCACTTTTCTTTTATTTTCTTTTTGTTCACTCAGTTCATTCTTTGTCATTTCTTTTCTCAATTTCTCAACTAACTAACTTATTATTATTACTTTGCCACAATAAGGGCCATCCTTAACTTAGGCTTTTAGCCTTAGGTGAAGTACATAATATCTATGCCTCAAATGAGGGGCACTAACTGCAACCACCCTCAACTTAGGCCTTAGGCCTCAATCAAGGTTCACATGTTCAAGGATAGACCAGGTCCAATATCAAGGCATTTCATGAAACAAGGTTAAGCTTGCAAGGTATCAAGAAAGAATGAGTACATGATAAGCTCAAAAGTTTGGAACAATGGATTCACTTGCTTATCTAGTGGGTCCTTTAGGATAAAAGTGGTTTCAATCAAGGAACAAAAGACCAAGACCCCATCCATATCCACCACATCATCGAACCAACTTTAGAGTAATAAGGAAAGTTTTGGGTACATACAAGATGCATGAAAACAGCAAAATAGGCTCATAGCACACATGATAATTGCATCCACAATCAAGTATAAACTCACAGGTCATGCTTTCAGTCTCAGCTTACCTTCACAATATCAGAACAAACATTTCCGGATACTCAAAAAAGTATGAATGTATCAATAATCACAACCTCAATAATTTTGAGGGTACCCAATTTTGCATCAAAATTTTAAAGAAAATCTAAGAACTATATACATGCCAAACGATGACATTACTATGTACAAATTTTCTGTACTTCCCTAAAATATGTCGGTTCAATTGAAAATTAAATATTCACAAGGAAAAAGAAACACAACAAGAAAACTGTAGGACCAAAAATAGGGGAAGTTGTGGACTTAAGGCTACTCAGACTTCAGCTTAATTCATAAATTCCACCACCCCACCAAAATAGGATACTTTGTCCTTAAAGTACCAACATAATGAAAAGACAAACATATGAAAACATAACATAGATATATATACATTCAAAACTGATAGTTAACAAAACTACTATCGGAAACAAAGTAAAAACATTATCTAACAAGAACATCCACAAAAACAAAAAAAAAATATTGTCTAATAAAATGATAGAGTATACATAAAAAAAAGTAATACTTGGGGTTAAAAGTGGTCAAACATCACGGTGCTCATGCACCAGTCTCGGGCTGGTCTGCGAGGTCCTGAGTCTGCCTTTCCTCCTCTACTAAAGTACACTTTCCAGGTGGGGTGTGCTATTCTCTCTCTCTCTCTGAATAGCCGCCAACAAAACTGACTCCTATACCACCTCCTCAGGTATGGGCTCCTCCTCCTCAGGTCTCAACCGCTTCAGGGTTGGCTCCAAATCAACGTGCTCAAGGGGTCTCTTCCCGTAGGTGTCTGAACAATCGATGGGCCAATCAAATGCCTCATCACCTAGCGATACTACCTCTAGGGCTAGAATAGGGGCTTCCAACAGCTGCAAAGTCAATCTTGAACCTGCTGAACTCTCCTATCATCGCACTCATGTCGATAGGCCAATCAAATGCCTCATTAACTGCTCAGAATCTATCATCAACTAAATTTCAGGCAAAGGCCCTCATCCTTTCCTCGGCATCTTGAAAAGTCTATTCAATCAATGGCTGGACCCGTACTGATAGTTGTAGTAGCCTTCCCTCTACTACAGCCTCCTTGCATAATAAAGTCTGAAAAGCAACAATAGAGAAAAGAGGGTCAACTTGTAACATAGCTTATACTAGTATTGGAGTGCTGGTGGATGGTGTAGAATCGATCACGACTGCTGGTGTAGGCTCTATAGAAGCCGTAGTAGTGCTAGTAGGAGCTGGGGGTGAACCAGGAACCTATGGCTTGACCAGAAATGGCTCTAGGATAGGAGGTGGGATAGCTCTTTGTTGGGCGATTGGGTTTTAATTAGCCTTGATTAGGCTGGGATCCATCAAATGCAAGGCCGCTATATGACGGTCCAAGTGAAGAGAAACTAATCCACCTGCTTCCTTGTATAACCTATGGATTAGAATGGGGAATAGCAATGCGTGATGATTACAGACTGCTGACTCATGTATCTATTCTGCCAAAACTTGAGCCCAATCAATTTCATTCCCTACTAAGATGCTCACCAACAATATGGCCCTCTATAGTGTGATAACATTATTCATGAATATGGACCTGATGCTCATCTAGATAACAGACCACCAAAACCTTACCCTAAATGAGAGATGGGCCTTCTGAATATGCTTGGCATGGTCTGTAACCCATATCGGCTCAACACCTTCCTCGTAAATCTGGCCTACTATCCACCTTAGCAACTCTATTTTCAACCCAGCATCATTCTGATTAACTGTTTTCCTCATGTCTGCAATCCTATGGTCATATTCTTCTGTGGAGTATGGGGCTCTGTAATTTAGTCCAAATTGCACCTTTTATATAGTCTTTGTTGAGATGTTGACTATCTCACCCCTGACCATGACTTTACTCAACTGTGGTGCATCAGTGGGTTTCATGAGCCTCGACAGATTGCCACATATAGTAGCATAATAAGAAACATAGAATTCCCGGACCAAGTAAGGAGCGTATTTCCCCAGCACTTGTGATAACCATCCTAATCCATGGTGGTCAATGTCAGCTTCTAAATTCAGCACGCCTTTCAAACCTGAGTCTTTCAACCTTGCCTCCTCGCAAAATCTTCGCATCAGCCTCCCTTGACTTTTAAGTTCCAGTCCTTCTTCATAGATCTCTTTCATTCCAGGAACGCACCATCTTGTGTTTTGTGGATTTGTGGATGTTATTATGTAGATAGAATCAGCTGGCTGTGGAGGAGTCTGAGATACTTCCAAAGAACTAGAGTTATAAGTGGAGTTATCATCATCCGAACCACCTTTTTCATCCTCCTCATCAGACTGGATGAGTTGTTTACTTCCCTTGGTATTCCGATTTATTGTGATTGTGTCAAGGGCACATTGGCCTCATGGTCAGGGTGCACATTTATTTCTTTATTTGATTGCTCATCCCGAGATATGTCATCCCTTAGTTGGTGTCCGGGGATAGGTCAACAACTCTCTGCAAAACCATTACAGACAGAAGCCTGAGCACCTTGATATTTTATATCATCACAATAACTCATAACATAATCAAGTGCTATCAATAAAATATCTTAAGTAAAGATACTAAACCAGGATAAGAGTTGCAAAAACTAGGTGTAGATATGACTCGTAGGGTTATCTATGAGTCATACTCTTCGCTCGTATCATATTTTAGAGACACTTTGAGAATTCATATAAGGGCCACAAGACCACTATCACGACTCTGACAGGTTCTATGAGTCGTAGGTGAATCTTGCATGAAAAGGATTAAGGAACCATGGGTAACTGTTACCTTCTACAAAGGACCACCACGTCTCGTAGAGAGACCTACACCTCGTCGTTGGTCCTCATGGAAGAAAACTGATAGCCGACAGGGTACCACTAACCTTTCCACAATGACTAACAACCAACAAAGAAGGCACTAAAGGATACACCCCAAAAACATAGGCAATATAATAGTAAACCATAAAGAATCATCATTACCAGTTGTATCGAAACAAAACATGAATTTCTCCTTAGCAGTTGAAAATACTTATAAAATTATTAGCACTAATGCACACTGACAACAAAACTATACCACCCCTCAACCAAATCCCACGCGAGGTTCATTATGATCCATGAAATAAGCAACACATGCACATGGTAATAATATTGGATATCAAATTGACCGAATAAGAACAAGATTCAAGACTCGACCATATACAAAGCCATCAACAATTGTATATCACATGAACTTTTGCATGGTTATACTAATCATGATCTTGAGGCCTTCATTCAATCATCCATGAGACAAGGAACTTTTCATAGATAAACCAAAATTAATTGCAGAAACTCACTAGATGAATGAGTGAATGAACTATGAGAAGAAAAACCGGATGAGTTCTTTAGTGCTCAATTCTCTTGTTAGGGAATTTTAGTGGGTGAAAAAGGTAAAAATGCATGTAATAGTGAAATGGAATGATGGGTGGAGTTATAAACTAAAAGGGAATGCTTCATGAAGGGACATGAAAAACAAAGAGACTTTGGTCTCTTAACATTTTGCAACTTGGTATTACGAGACCCTGACTACAAGTAATATGATGACATATGACTTGTAGGTCCTGATCTCTAAGCAGACCCAAAACTTAGGAAAATTTTGATTTCATACCTGAATACTACAAACCACACTTATGACTCATAGGGGACCCTACGAATCGTAAGGTTGGCTCATGGTGTGCGTGCAAGCTTCTGGTGCTCATTGTTTCCCTCTACGAGGCATAACTATGAGTCGTAACATTCAATATGACTCACAGGCCTACTTGTATGAGCTATATCCAAACTTAATTTATCCTTTCTTCAGCACTTAGTTTGTTCATGCAATCTATCACCTAAAATGCACCAAAATGCTAATTGATACAACTAATTCATAGTCTTAACAATCACAACACACTATTGACTCACTAAAATGTCTCAAAATAAAGTAATCACAAATAAAAGATACTTGGGTTGTCTCCTACGAAGCGCCTTGTTTAATGTCGTAGCTTCACTTAGTCATTCCTGAGTACTCAGACTTCCTCGTGGGCTCCATTGCTGCTTGTTCTAATTTTCCTTTGTTCATCCTGCACAGCATCTAGTTGCTCAGCAAGAGGCTCAATTCTATCACCCAGAATTTGCATCGATATAGTTTATTGTTCCACTTTGTAATTTCATTTAAGGATATCAAACTTTATCTCCTTGACGATTTCATCTTGTTCATTCACCTTGGTCAGGACTTGTTTAAGAATATGCTCAATCCAGGTCAGCTTATCAGTGATGCAATGCTGGTGAGGTAACCTCATCCAATGTGCAACATTTTTGCTTTTAGTTTTACTTGAGGCTCCCATAGATGAACTAACAGATGGTCCGACTTGCTCTTGAAGGGGTTGGTATACTTGGGCAACTGGAGATAGCTTGTCCATGCTCTCAGTGATCTCATTAAACAGTCGTCTTACGGACTCCCTACAGACTCTTCTAAACAATGCGTCAGCCTACCCTCGTATTTTAGAGGGTAATGCTCGGTAGAAGCTAGCAGCCAACTCATCATCAGTTAGAACATGGTTTTGATTTGTTGCCAGGCACTGCTTGTATCTTTGCCAGACCACTACCAAAAGATCTCCTGGCAGTATTTTGAAATTACAAATGGTTTTCTATAGCCTCTGCCTGTAGGACTCTATAGAAGTTCATGAGGAAGACTCTCTGCACTTTCGCCCATTAGAGGAAACATCGGGTGGAAGAATTGACTACCGTTCTGCAGCTTCACTCCGGAGAATCATAGGGAAAAGCTGAAGAGCCATAGCCTCCCAAACAGGATGTCTGGTGCTAGTGACCCCCCTCAATGCTTAAGATAAATTCTATACATGGATTTGGGGATCCTCTGCAGAATAGGGTGTGCCTCTGCAATGTTTCCAACAAGTCATGCGCAATGTAATGTGTTTCCTTAGTCATAGTGCTAGCCAACCTGTACCTAAAATAAACTAACAAAAACAAACAGAAAAAATAAAATATAGGAAACTCTAGAAATCAACACTAGAACCAACTAAAAGTGAATTCAAATAAAAAACTAGTCGTAATACTCGACAATTGAGCCATAATTTTTGCTGGTTTGATGGTCACATTCCAATAAGAAAGCGGTCGCTATCAGTAATTAACGTAACTGATGTTAGGGTCGAATCCATAGGGAATACAGGGCTTTGACTATAAGACTTCACTACTAATCATTTCTAGTATTTATGACTATAATCTCTAAAGAGGGTGAGAGGTTGTGATTTAAAAACAAAATAAAATAGACACTTATTAAAATGCAAGGAAACTCTCAATTTTGGGACAACTTGGGAATTGTGTTCCCCATGGTTTGTTACCCTAGATATATAACTATAATTGGTGAGTCGCATACAGGATGGCAACTTAGGTTCTTCTAGTCCTCTTGTGAAGAAGGTCAAATTTCACCATGGCGCTTGGTCGGCCAGCATGGCGTTCCAACTAACTGTTATCAATAGTCCTAGTCAACCTCCCGTTGGTCAGGTTTGGTCGATTAGATGGGAACACATCAATTGAATTCTGTCATCTACTTCCCTTTTCCTATTCATCACAACCTTGGTTGGGATCGTGATAGTAGGCTGGGTTTAGTGTTGGCCACCACCAAAAAACAATAAACATGAAGGGAAATAGATAATACATGCAAAATCCCAATTATAGAAATGCAAAAAAAAAGTAGGCTATTTCAAATCAACTACCCATGGTTCCCACAACCCCAAGTTGTGGGTGCTTAGTTAGTCATGGCTAAAACAAAAACACACAAGAATGAATATAATGTCATGCCCAAAATCCCGTTAAGGCGGACTAGCACCCATTGCCAATAAGGCATTGGAGAATCAATCTGTATCTATGTGCTTTCGATACATATTGTAAGGGATTTCTACATTCAACATGCCTGTAAGAAAGTAAATAGTAATAACAAGCCAAAAGGAAATGCATATGACTAGGTCGTTGGTGCCACGGTGTCTAGAGTATGAGACATGACCATATTTTAATTTACTTAGTCTATAAAGACTGTAGATAAGAAAAAGTATCTGATAAGGGCTGGGACAAGCCCCGCCTTAACTAACTATATAATTTTAAAATATAAGTTCTAGACACGCAAAACTCTGAATCAACTTGAAGCTTGGTAACAACAACTGGAAATCTTGTACTCCTACTGGAGTGATCAACTAGCACCTTTACCTGCAGCATGAAATGCAATTCCCCCGTAAGGGATGTCAGTACGAGATAATATACTGAATATATAAGGCAGGAAATACTGTATATGAAGTAACAACTCAAATAAAACTATGCACTGGTGTAGAATACAAGACTACCCTTAGTTATACTGTGGATCATGTGCTTTATGTTCTTTTTATTACTTTACCTTTACTGTGTAATCTGTGCACAAAAAGTAATATAAAATGACCTGCAAATCAGTGGTAAATCTATATCGGGATCGGCCTTGGCTAGGATTTTCCTTTAACCCCTTGGGCTACCCCCCCGATAGGATCGACCCTGCCTAGGTGATTCTTCCACCCCTTGGGTTACCATACATCAACAAGCAATATACTTTACTTTATCTTTCAATTATCTTTGAGATGATTCTTTTAGTGGTCATAATATTGGAGCTATAGGATTATAGGTACAATATATGACACGTAAATAATCACAAAAGATAATACCATAATGAAAGAAGTTACACACATAATAAAATGCATATGAGGCAGAACAACACATGAACTTTACTTAGTAGAACGAACTCGTGTATCTTGGAATCCAAGTATGTATGAACATTTGCAAGTGACTATATATTGGAGCGTATGAACATGTGAAAGAGTGGAGACATGGTTGTTTGTTATGTAGGAGTAGATAAGAGCCTCTATGTACCAAGGAAAAACCTAGGTTTCATGCCAAGTAATACAAAATTGAGTAGCCTTACATACCTCGCTATACGACCTCACTATTGCCTCAGGATAACCTTCCCTTCCTCCAAATATTTATCTACAATATAGTAGGTGATAAAACTAGCATTAGCAGCCAATAGATACATCTTGGCAGCCCAATCTCATAAAAAACAACATACGGGCAGCAAACATATAATTGTAAACCCGAGTATATTTTTTCAACCTTTCCGACTCTAATCATATTTTATAATACACATGCTCATATACATATCATGGGCATCCCATAATGGTCTTACAAAAGTCCACAAAGCACAACACATAACAATTCTACACAACATACAAATAGGCGGCATAATGTTACATCCCTTCTCTACATTTCGACGTCAACTCCCGAACCTGTTTCAACTTTACCCAAATAGTCCTCAACACATATATACATAAAAATATTCTTAAAATAGTATTATAAGATCACTAAAGCAGTCATGAAGGATTTGAGGCAATAGCCTTCCATCCATCAGCCCACAAGTTTGTACTAAGAATACAATTGTTATATCCTATAAGAACTGACTTTCGCGGACTGTAAAAGTGGTACAGCAACTTAGTTACATCACTAACAAACTATAATTTGTTAAGAATAACAAGAAAAGTTCACACAAATCCTTAGGACACATGTTGTCCAAATTTCCAGCACAAGCAAAACTAGTATATATTTCTTGTTTATCATGGGATAAGTATAAAAAAATACATGGATATTTCCACTTACCTTAGCCTTCAAGATTAAGGTTTCCTTTAAGAACCCTAAAGGGTTGTATTGACTTCCTTGTGAAGTGAAGAGAAAAAGAAGAGTCTTTAGGAAGCTGAAAATTTGTTCCAAAGTGAAATGATATAAGGGGCTGTTTTTGAGCCCTTTTAAAGGCTCTCTTTGGCCGACTTTATATTGAGTTTTTTCCTGCATATTACCACATATTAATAAGCTAGTGATACAACAACTTGGTCCTCACACTTGCCTAAATGGGTGTCAAAGTTGATGGGCTTGGATGACCATTTTCTTAATTCCTCTTCACTTAGTTTGGGCCCAATTAATCAAGTGGGTTGTGATGTACTTGGGCCCTTTTATTATTCATCTTGTGCTATAAGTATTTTCCATTTACGATAGTAAAACATGGGCTAAATTTACACCCTTAACACGGACTTTATTGAGTCACCTGCTAGCTTCCTAAGTCCTACAAGCATCTCACTTCTTCACCTTGTATAAGGTAGTGATCTCCTCAATTTGACTTAAAACTTATTTACACTAGACCCTCTTCAGCGTTAGACATACATATCACGCTCTAATTTGAGATTCAAGAACTTTTAAAAATAGGCGCTAATTTGACCAAACCATATAATGTTTTATTTGTATAGTACTAGTATTGTAAGATGTGGATCGTTACAATAATAGACATAGTTGAGAGTTTCACCAATAACAATGAAGGAGATAGGCATCACAAGTTGCAAACCCACAAGCTTGATTGATCAACAATAAGTACAAGACATGATTTGCAATCCCCAAAATGGGTTTTCTAAGAGAGAACAATAATCTACACTATAAACCTAAGAAAAGCTTCAAAATGTAATGTGAAAATGTCTATTGGTCGAACTCTACTTCAAAAACCTAAGTTAAGCTATATATAGTTTTTACCAAATAATCCTAGAATTCACACAGAAAAGACTGCTGGTAGCTGATAAGTCTTGCAGTTATGACTCGTAGGATGACTTATGAGCCATCGTTGGGGTATTGTATCAGGTTCTTGCCATCTTGGATTGAATTGTTATGACCCATAGGTACGAGTCGTTGCTTGGGCTACGACTCGTATATTTATCTCGTAGTCTTGGTCTTCAGTTTTTTGGTCCAACATTTTGGCTCTTGGATTCTTACTACAAGTCCACCTATACTAGTCGTAGTGTGTATTATGAATCGTAGGCTGGGTTCTTAGGGGCGATCTTCACTTCGTAGATTTCTAATTTTTGGTCTCTAATTGTTGCTACGGTATAACCTATGACCCGTAGCGTGAGCTACGACTCGTAGGTTGGCTCGTATGGTTGTGCTTCGCAAAATCTTCAACTTTTCTTCAAAATCTTGCTAACCTAACTTTTCTGCAATATTAACACAAAAACACAAAAACACATCAAAGCACTAAAAAGTAAATTTAAGAACTCATAAAATCCTTTGTTTCAGGTACTAAATGTGTTCTATTTTGACAACACATCACGTAATAATGCATATTCTATGCCTACATGATATTACCATGTAAGAACTGGAGCACCTCATGATCATCCTCCATGTGGCTAGTTTGGGCATCTTGAAGATAAGCTCTTGGTAAGCTCTTATGTTCGGGGATAGTAGCTTTTCTACTCTTACCTTTGTTATATCTTTATGTTGAGCGACTAGTACTATATGGGTGAGCCCAAAAAGTGTCTTGGCCCCCGCCCAATCCATGCTAGAGGTGTTGTTGGAAAAATTATTGTAATTTTGCTATGATTTTGACTCTTAGATGTTTTGTTGTTACTAAAGACTTTCCTTAGTCGCTTTATCCTTATTTATATCGCTTAATGTTGTTATTTTGCTCCCGTCACCGAGGATGTGTAATTGATATGCTATGAGGCTTGTTTGGGGTGCTTTCGGGTTTCCATTCATCGTGTCACATGTAGGCCTTAGGCTTGGGTCGTGATAAACATGGTATGAGAGCACTAGGTTGTTAATGATCCTCAAAATCCAATACACCATGTCGAGTAGAGTCTTATTCTTTATTGTGAAGCGTGCACAACTATGAGTAAGAGGCTTTGAGGCATTTTAGGAAATATTTTCCTTCTTCATTTTCTACATCTTGGGATATAATTAAGTCCTGTAAGGCTTTTCTCTCATTCTTAGTCATTACATTTCAGAACATGTCTCAAGCTATTCACGGTGGTGACCAATGTACAGATCATCCCTCACTTGAGGATCAACTCCCCAACCATGACATGTCAAATGCGGAGGTTCGTAATGCTCTATGACTATTTGCCAAATCGGTGACCATTCAACTCAATCAACAAACAGGAGCTCCCAAGACTTCAAGGGATAAGAAGAGGTAGAGTGAGGCTAAGAGGGCCCGAGTTAGTGGTGTCTCATCTTCTACCAGACTATCGGTGCCCAAATACGAAAAGGTGAGGATCCCTTTTGCCACTTATCAAGAGTTTAGCAAGAAACTTCAAGGAAGGTGTTTGGTAGGACTCGCAGATCACTTCAAGTTTGTGGGTGTTGGGCATAAGATAAAGGATTGCCCAGTTCCCTCAAAGGAAGGAAGAATAAGAGTTCAAGTTGAATGTAGGCTTCCATATACTAAGCCCGGTGGTGTTGATGGAATGACTCATCCTAGGTGCCCAAAATGTGGGAGAAACCATAGTGGCACATGTAGGAGAAATACGAGTGCATGTTTTGGGTGTGGCATGATAGGCCATAACATTACTAACTGTCTATTTGTTCGAGGGAAAGTCAAGGGTGTTGGTGTTCAAGTTTGCCCCAGGAGTCACAAATGTGGAAGGTACTATTTGAGATATTGTTTGGCCGGTTCAATTACGTGTTTCAAGTGTGGTGCGAAGGACAAAAAGTCAAGACATTGCCCATAAATTACTAAGGATGATGAGGATGACCGCTGACGTTCTCAACCATACCTTTCTATGGGTTACTAGACTTGGCATGGTGCTTTACAAGTATGTTAAAGGTTTTTGATTTTGATGTGTATGCTTTAATAGACCCGGGTGCCACTCTCCCTATTATTACTCCTTTTGTTGCCAAAAAGCTTCATGTTAGTCCAAAATTATTGTGGGAGCCTTATAAAGTGTCTACTCCTATTGGTAAGTCTATTGTTGCAAAAAGAGTCTGCAAAAATTGTCCCCTATTCGTATTGCATAAAATCTTTCCTTGTGATTTTGTTGTGTTAGATATGGTAGATTTTGATGTCATTCTTGAGGTGGATTGGTTTCTTGCATATTATGTTTCTATTAATTGTAGAACCCTAGGATCATGTTCCAATTCCCTTATGAGCCAGTCCTTGAGTGGAGAGGTTGTTATGTGGTGGTCAAGGGTAGATTTATTTCTTGCGTTGAAGCCCAAAAGTTGATTTCTAAGTGGTTTTTGTATCATCTTGTGAGGGTTAGGGATGTAGAGTCCAAAGTCCTTCCTATAGAGTCAGTTTTGGTGGTTAATGAGTTCCTTATGTCTTTTCTAACGAGCTTCCTATGTTCCTTCTGAAAGGGAAATAAAATTTTGGTATATGTCTTCTTCAGGGCACACAACCCATTTCTATTCCCCCTTAGAGTATTGCCCTAGCGGATTTGAAAGAGCAATTGAGGGATTTGTTGGAGAAAGGGTTTAGAAGGCCTAGTAAGTCACCTTGGGGTGCACCGGTGTTATTTCTGAAGAATGAGGATGGTTCTCTTACAATGTGCTTTGATTAACGACAACTTAATACGGTCACCATAAATAACAGGTACCTTCCACCAAGGACTAATGACCTTTTTTGATCAACTTCAATGGGCTAGTCACTTCTCTAAGATTGATCTTTTGTTTGGGTATCACCAACTGAAAGTGAGGGAGTGTGACATTCCCAAGATGAACATTCAAACTAGGATGAGCACTTTGAGTTTGTGGTGAATTTTATTGATGACATCTTGATATATTCCCATAGGGAGGATGAGCATATGGATCACTTGAGGGTGGTGTTGTAAATCTCGAGGGAGGAAAAGTTGTATGGTAAATATGAAACATGTGAATTTTGGTTGAAATAGATTGCTTTTCTAGGTCATATGGCATCGGGTGATGGCATTAAGATGGATCCTAAAAAGAGATTAAGAAATTGGCCTAGACTTTTGACTCCATCAGACATTAAAAGCTTCTTAGTTTTAGCGGGTTATTATCACTGGTTCGTGAATGGGTTCTTTTCTATTACTTCTCTGATGACTAAGTTGACCCAAAAGAAGGCAAACTTTTTGTGGATCGATTAATGTGAGAAGAGTTTCCAAACTTTGAAAGATAAGCTTGTCTTTGCTCCTATCTTGTCCCAATCAGAAGGGTTTGTTGTGTATTGTGATGCCTCGAGAATTTGTTTGGGTTGTGTTTTGATGTAAAATGTTAAAGTAATAGCATATACCTATAGGCTACTTAAGGTGCATGAAAAGAATTATCCTACCCTGGATCTTGAATTAGCCATTGTGGTATTTACTTTGAAAATTTGGCACCACTATTTGTATAGAGTTCATGTTGATGTGTTTACCAATCATTAGAGTTTCCAATATGTGTTCACTCAAAAAAATCTTAACTTGAGACAAAGAAGGTGGTTAGAGTTCTCTAGAGGTTATGATACGAGCATGCATTATCACCCCGGTAAGGCGGATGTTGTGTTTGATGCTCTAAGTAGGGTGTCTATGGGTAGCCTAGCACATTTCAGTGATGGTGGCAATGTGGTTGCTAGAGAGGCTTATCAGTTGGCTAGACTGGGAGTTATCTCGGAGAAGGTTGGAAATTGGTGGTGTAGTGGTTGTTGATAGTGCTAAATCTTTATTGATTAAAGAGGTAATGGAAAAACAAGATCCTGACCCTACCTTGGTAGAGTTGAAGGCCTTAGTGAGAGATGGTAAGGTGAAGGCTTTTTCCCAATAGGAAGATGGTACCCTTAGGTACCAAGGTAGATTGTGTAAGCCTAGTGTTAATAACTTGAGAAAGAAGATTTTAGGTGAGGCTCATAATTCTTCCTATTCTATTTATCTGGGTTCCACAAAGATTTATAGCGATTAGAAGATAGTTGTATTGGTGGGGTGGCAGAAGAGAGACATTGCGAAGTTCATATCCGAATGTCACAATTGCCAACAAGTTAAAACAAAACATCAAAAATCGGGTGGTGTAGCCCAAGATATAGAGATTCCTATATGGAAGTGGGAGGAAATCAACATGGATTTTGTATTTGGGTTGCCCAAGATTCTAAAGCATTTTGATTTTATTTAGGTTGTGGTTGATAGAATGATAAAATCGACTCATTTCTTACTAGTCAAAACTATTTATAGTGTCAAAAATTATGCTAAGTTGTATATACATGAGTTGGTTAGATTGCACAGAGTGCCTTTGTCTCTCACATCAGATCATGGTGCTCAATTCACTTCTCACTTTTGGAAGGCCTTCCAAAGAGGTCTTGGTGCCAAGGTTAAGCTTAGCACGGGCTTTCACCCTCAAACGGATGGCCAAGCCGAATGAACTATCAAAACTCTTAAGGATATTCTTAGAGCTTGTGATATGAAGTTTAAGGGTAGTTGGGATGAACATCTTTGGCTCATTGGGTTTGCTTACAATAATAGTAATCATTAAAGCATTGGTATAGCTTCTTTTTAAGCTCTCTATGGTAGACGTTATAGATCCCCAGTAGGATGTTTGAGGTGGTGGAGATGGCTTTGTGAGGTATGAATTTAGTCATGGAAGCCTTGGAGGAGGTGAGGTTGATAAGGGAAAAGGTTAAGGACAGCCCAAAGTTGACAAAAGTCATATTCTGATGTAAGAAGGAGAGATCTTAAATTTAAGATTGGTGATTGGGTCTACTTGGAAGTTTCACCCATGAAGGGTGTAGTCCGATTTGGCAAGAAGGATAAATTGAGCCATAGGTTTTTGTGTCCTTATATAGTTATGAGGTGGATTGGTAAGGTGGCCTATGAGTTGGTGTTGCCAATTGAAATAAATACGGTTCATCCGGTCTCACATGTATCTATATTGAGAAAGTGTGTGGGTGACCCAAATTCTATTGTACCCATGGATGTTGTGGATGCGGTGGAAGATAGTTTCACTTATGAAGAGGTACCAGTAGAAATTTTAGATGCACAAGTGAAAATTTTCCAATTTTTTCACTGTAAAAGACCACAATATCATAGATTCACGACTTGTCTTAGCTTCCGTCAAAGTCCTTTGGAGGAATCAACAAGTTGAGAGTGCCACATGGGAAGCCGAGGCGAACATGAAAAAATGACATCCATACCTCTTCCACTCTATTCAAACCTAAGGTACTAAATTAAGTTCCTCAACATGATTTCATGTCCTTAGTTTCAGCCTTTATGTCATTTGCATGCAATATTGTTTATGTTGACAGGTTTACAGTTATTTTGACATTCATGTTGAGATTTTTTAAAATGATGTTTAAATGAATTGTTGCATCTACTTCGGGTTGAAATCTTCATGATTACTTCTCTTATATATTTCTCTTTGACATTCAGGGATGAATGTTCCCAAGAGGGAGATATTGAAATGCCCCAAAAATACCCAAAAATATGCTTCGAAAATGCCCATAATTGTAATTTCTATCTAACTCAAAATCTATGTGTGATATCAAAAATCTGACTTCATATTTGTGATTGGGGGAAAAATTGATTGGTAAATGACTATAATCCTAATTTAAGAGCGCCTGTAGAAAAAGTTTAATTTTCAAAATTTATGGATTCCAAAAACGATCCGCGCCCTGGCCATGATGTGCCAAGGATGCGGATCAGTGTTATTTTGTGCTGCAAAATCCTGTTTCGGACTAAGGCCTTGGGGTCTTGGGCCCATTCTCTCTTATGCATTAAAACACCTACACTTAGCCATTTTCAACTCTATATCACTCAAGACACTCTCAAAACCATCTCTAACACTTAGCCAATTATTTCATCCAAATTTAAGTGTCCTAAACTCTATTACGGATCTTAAGAAATTCATTCAAGGTTCAAGTTTTCATCCAATCTTCATTAAAGAAATCCTCGAATTTGAGGTATGTGGGTTTCAACTATTGGATTCTTTTATACAATGGTGTCCAACATTCCTTTTTATGTATATTGCATGTTTTCAAGTGGGATTATCTATGGGTATCTCTTATTATGAAGCTTGATTATTAACTATTTTAGGGTTTCATAAAATGTTGACTGTTTAATCATGTTCTGAGCTACAAATCTATGATCTATTATAGGATTTGATGAGGGGTTTCAAGCTATATAGCATGAGTGTTTTACTATGTGTTAGTGAGTTGATTTATCTTGAGTTTTCTCACATGATTTAACTCTTGAATTGCATTATTTTGATCTAGAATTAGATACCCATCAAGTGTTTGATAAAATGTCTTGTTAAGGATTATTGAGTTATTAATAATCTATTGCATGAGTTATGAGTCAAGTGACTTTATGATGATTAAGGGAATGTATATATATATTGAATTCATTAAAAGTATCTATAGTGCTGCAAGTTTGCCACACTTTGATTGGCGGTGATATGCCTCAACCACTTTGATCGGAGGTGTTATGCCCATATGCTGTGTTAAGGGGTATATACCTTTACCACTTTGATAGGGTGGGCCATGCCCATATACCATGTCAAAGGGTATATACCTTGGCCACTTTGATGATGGATGCTATGCGCATCTACCAATTGAGGGGTAGATAGCTCAATCAACTTACGAGGGGATGATATGCCTTGGATTCCAAGTACTAGTTTAGTTGGTCTATGATGATGGTCTCTTCCTACACATGTAATCTATATACTCAAGTTATATGTTGTTCAAGCATGTTTTACCTGTGTTGTTCACTACACACTATGTTAAAGTTATGTAAAGTTGTGACGGTTTGCTATGTTTTGAGCTATAAATCTTGGATCTATTGTATGATTTGATGAGGGGTTTTGATGTATATTAGTTGAGAGTGTCGCTAGGTGTTGATTGAAGATTTTACAATGGATTTTCTTGCATGATTTCATCTCTATATTTCATGATTTTATACAAGTATTACATAACCTCTAAGTGTTTGATATAATGTCCGGATGTGGGTTCTTGAGGAGTTGAAGGTCGAAAGAGTGAGATATGATATGAATGACTATATGATAATGAAATAAGCTTATGTATATGATATATATACATAATGTGTTGCATTAGACCATACCCGATCCGAGGAGATAAGAGCCCGGGTAACCTTGTTAGGGGTTTGTATTCATCAACCATATGGGGGCTTTATACTTTGCCACCGTGGTGATAAGGTTTGATTAATATCAATTGTGTGAGGAGTTTGTACCACACTGCTAGGATGATGGGATGATACCATCATCAACCACCAAGGGGTCTGTACTTCGAAAATCTAGCTTTGTTTCTTCTACACATATGATATCCTATATGAGCATGAGCTACTTAAGCATGTTTTACTTATGAATTTATCATACATGTCATATTGTCATATTATTCATATTGCCTATTATTATGTATTTTGACTATGATGCCTATCTCTTGTTAGATTGCATCCTACATACTTAGTATGCCTAGATGATGTTACCATGTAGGAACCTAAGCTCCATTTGGCCATCCTCCTCCTCCACTTGGCTAGTTGTATCCATATAAGCTAGTTGGCTAGTCCTCCATTCTGGGTCACTGGTTTCACTCCCACGCTATGTATTAAAGTCTATCTTTCCTTTTTTGTATGCTTTGACTATGAGGGTTAGCTTGGTTACTTATCTTTTCCCGCTAAGTTCTATGTTTGAGGTGTTGTTGGAAAAGATATGTATTATGCTTGAGCTTTGACTCACTTATGAAATTCAAGCTATTTAAATATAAGTCTCTCTCCATTAATCCCAATTTCTCTTGATTATGTTTCTTGTGTTGATTTATCTTACTTCTGCGACCAAGGATATGTGATGATATTATATGAGGCTTGTTTGGGGTTCCTTCGGGTTCCCCATTTTCTGGTCACGTCTGGGCCCTAGGTCTGGGTTGTGACACTATTATGATGGTCCCGTCCTACAATTGTAATATGTTCTACACAAGCTTGTTTTACTTTAACCATTGAGCATGCATGCCATATTGTTACTTTACTTCTCCATTGCTTGTGATTATGCATTTAGATTGTATTGCCTATGTCTTGTTGCATTGCATCTTACATACATAATACATTCAAATGTAGTAACACATACTCTATGCCTACATGATGTTACCTTGTAGGAACCAGAGGTCCTCATGATCATCCTCTACATGGCTAGTTTTGACATCTTAAAGATAAGCTTTTGGTGAATCCTCATGTTTGGGGACACTAGCTATGCTACTCGATTTTGTTATCTCTTATGTTGAAGATTTGATACTATGAGGGTGAGCCCGGAAAGTATCTTGGCCCTCGCTCAATCTATGCTTAGAGGGGTTATTGGAACAATTGATGTATCTATGCTTTGAGCTTTGACTCTTTATGCTTTATAAATGTCAAGACTTCTCTTAGTCCCTTTTCCCTTATTTATATTCTTGTTGTTGTTTACTTTGCTTCTATGACCAAGGATGTGTAATTGATATGCTAAGAGGGTTGTTTGGGCTTCTTTGGGTTCCCACTCGTCGTGTCATGTCTAGGACCTAGGCTTGGGTTATGACAAAAATTAAGGGAAAGGAACTATGGACCATTTTTGCAATGAAAAAACATTAAATATTATTGAAAATAACTAATATCAATTGACCATAAGCATACCAAATACTACATTGATGGATGGGATTGGCAACGGTCAGTCTCCATCAAGTTGAAAAGAATCCATAATTGTGCAATATTAAAAGTAAATGCCTCAAAGGGCTACAAAATACCTTGTCTCAATATAACAATAAGATAATGATAGAATGAAAAATGGTAGAGTCATTAACTAAGGGCCAACCACAAATAATAAAACTAGTCTTGAATATTGAGTACTAGCCATGAGCCGTTCCGAGAGTGCTTGTCCCTACATGGTTAAATCATGCAAGAAAATTATTAATCAGTGCATTGGAATGTACCAGGTATGTGAGATACAATGCATCTATAGAATTATAATGCCATCATTCATAAATATATCATATAAATATGTAAGAGATAAATGTAAATAAAGTAAGTTTAAGCATGCACAAAGAATATGGCTCAATACAGATAATAATCAATGCATGAGAAATATCATAGAATGAAAACATATCATAAAATCATAAACTTGTGGGATTAGACCATGTGAGCTACTACATGGTATCCAATAAAACCCCCTACATTGCCATGGGAAGATCACTTGTCGTGTGGAACCTCGTCAACTTCGCATGCATTGTAATAACATAAATGGACTACATGGATCTAGTGGCATAGCCTACAAGAGCTCTTATACTGGTACATAGGTAGGAACATTGAGATTTTAGTTTAATGGGTTATGCCTCAACTAACGGGATGAAACCTAACCTAAAGTTCACTATATGCTAAGTCATCCCACGAAATTCTTTAAAATACAAATTGAATCACAAGTAGCAATCATAGGAGTAGCTCAAACATTAGGAACCACCAAGTGGTAATTGCCCTTTCATCTTGGGGACCTTTCTAAACATCATTTAGGGCAATTTTCAACATGCTTATAGCTTTGACAAGTAATCACTTAAAAGCTAACTTTAATGCACTAATCACCATCATATATTATAAAGCTTTACTTTAAATCTAGGTGGGCTATGCTTTTTAAATAGAACAATCCTAAATTGCATAAATCATATTGAAATCTCTCTTTTTAAGGACCATTAAAAATGTGCAACTTATATCAACATCGAGACCCATCACAGAGTAATCATCAATAGTTCAAACATGAATACATTGTTAGTAAAATGGTTATAGAATATCATAAGTAGAATTTAATAACATAAATATCATGAAATCACCATAAGCATGCATATTAACTTAAAGAACTTAAAAGTAAAGGTAAAACACACAAAAAAGAGCTTTATGGGTTAAAGGATACCTTTAAATCAACCCATATATGTTTGGAAAGAATGGGGTAAAAAAATGTGAATTGTCACGACCTAAGCCTAATGCGTAGGCATAATATGGTGGACAGAGAACTCGATGAACCCCAAACAAACCTCTTAAGCATGCAAAGAACTTCCATGGTTGCGGTAGTAAAAATTAAATCCAAAAGGACATAATTTCTAGGGGAAACAGGACGATGGACTCATGATATAGGGATTTCGTTGGGAGAAGGATTAACATAGATCTCAAAGCAAATAAAGTCTAAGAGGCGGGTAAGTATGACTCAAGTTATGGTGGCAATTCGGGGCTTATGGCTTCAATATCATCCATACAACAAGCATTCAACATATAAAAAGGAATAAGGGTCTAAGGGAGTCTCTCATAATACGTAGCATAATAAGAGTCAGGACTAATAGATACACATCCAAAAATGCAACAACAACTGTAGTACGAATGGAACTGAGGAAAATATATCTCTCGCGCTCACCCTCAAAGAATAGTATCCAAAAATATACAAGTCTAAATAAATCACGAAAGTAATGGCTATGGTCCACGAAATAGAGGACAAACCAAAACTTCTCTTCAATTGAGTCATCTAACCACGTGAAGTATGAGGGTGGATATGAGCTCCGGTCCCTACATGGTAATAGTATTTAGGAAAAAAGTATGTATTAGTACTTAAAATGTCCTAAATATGCAAGATGCAATGCAACAAGTAACATAAACTGTAATTAAAAAGTATGCATAATCATTAGCAACAGATGCTCAATATGTCATGGAAGATCAATGCCTTAGTTAAATATGCATGAGGAACTACCAATTCATATAACATATCATGTATAGATAGGAAGGGACCATACCCAACTATAAGACAAAACGAGAAACTACTTGGAATTTAATGTTTACTCTACACTGGACTAGGAGTGGTCTCCTTTTCCAAGGTAAACTAAACACTCACCTTACAGGAACTTCCCCCATTTAAGAAAATGTTTCATAAAATCCTTACAGGAATCCCACCCTTATCAGTTAACTGGTGATAACAACCTTACGAGAGCTCCACTCTTTTTTGTATCTAATTAATATATGCCATACGGGAGAACCACCATGTTTAATAAATCAGGTTTTATTCACTACATTGATCTATTAGCTAATTGACAAACCTTTGGTGGCAACATAGTTATGGGACAACGGTTATCTAGAAAGGTCCACAGATGCTAGGTCACCATCCCAAGGAATATCTCGATCATACTTATAGCCATAATATTCAAAGAGTCATAATATCATAATATTTACATAGAGTAGCTCATCAAAAGTAATGATTCATAATATCAAATATAGGGCTTCATAACTCTCATAATTTTTGCAATATTCTTAATTTAATAACATGCATAATAGCCTTTCAAAATTTATATCATTCATAATTTGCATAATCTTGCCATAAGACCCTCAACATCACAGAAGCATGGCATACATCATTATTCAAATCATGGTGGGTATATGTACATGAGTTTGAAACCATCCAATTCAAGAGTTGGTGACATGAATGGGGTACAATAAAATCATTTGAACATTATTAAAAATAACACACCAAAAGTTTCATAAGGCTTAAGTAGGGCATCATCAAAATCATAAGGCTTAACTAGGGCATAATCAAGCCATTACAAAAATCCATAAGTTTTACAAGGCTTTTCAATGCATAGTCAATTACATAAGTAAAATACCATAAATCTCTTCATAATATTGTCATGCAAAAGAATTCATAAAAGAACCCATAAATATCCATAACTTAAAGGTAGATGAGGGAGAGAGAAGGCTGAACTTGTGGAGTTACTGTTTCCACAATAAAACCCACATACCTTGGTTGTTTGGAGATGAAAATTCTTGTTGGAAAGTAAAGAAATTTTGAAACCCTAGTTGTCACCCTTTGCTTGAATATTTTGAGGAGATTGAGAGAGTTTGGGACAGGTTAGACTTAGTTTAGTTTATTGAGAATGAGTGGGAATGGAGTAAATTTGGGTTGCATAGGGATGATAAAGGGTCTAAGGATTAAACGATGTAGTATAACATTAGGGTAATAGGAATTTGGTCTAATTTGCCTATTAAAATTTCCTACTGGATGGGACTATGAGATCCCATTTACGGGTGGTTTTCATTTGATAAGATTTTGATCCACAGAACCTCTCTTTGATATTAACAATACGACATGACTTATGGCTCGTAAGTCTATCTATAGGCCATCTGATAGTGTGTATTCTAAACTTTAGAAATGAATATTTTCACCAAATCTGGCCAACTTTCTACAAGCAAGAAGATATGCCACATCGTGACACTTACAGCCCATATGCGTTTTTGTAGACCCACTGGTACTCATAAAATATCAAGATTTCATTTCTCAGGAATTTCTACACCTTCCAACATACAGGGCCTTACAATATCTCCCCTTTGGAATATCTATCCCCAAATATGCTAAAGGGAAGCTCTAAGGAATAAAATACATGCATCATATGCAAAATGCAATATATTACCATAAAAATTTTCAAACTATGCTTCAAATAAAATTTATAATGCAACTTTAACATCACATACTTATACATAGATAACATGAACATAGCATGCAAGGAGTGTTCCTAAATAGGAAGATCTTAATACCTCAAGCTTGATAAGAATAGAAGAGATAGGGATATTGCTTCTTCATATCAGCTTCGGTATCCCATGTGGCATTTTCGATTGTTGATTCCTCCGAAGGACATTGATGGATACAACTTCTTTATTTCTCAACCTTTTCACTTGTTATCCAAGATTTCCACTGGAACTTCCTTAAAAGCCAAATTCTCTTCAACATTAACCAACTCTAAAGGTACAATGGAATTAGGATCTCCAACATACTTCCTCAACATAGGGACATGGAGAAGAAGATGAATCATCCTGATTTCCATAGGCAAGACTAAATACTATGTAACTTTACCAACCTACCCCATGATGTGGTAAGGCCCTACATACCTAGGGCTTAACTTAACTTTCTTTCCAAATCTAACAACACCCTTTATTGGTGAAACCTTCAAATACACTGAATCATCAACTTCAAATTCAAGGTCTCTCTTACTAGTATCGGTGATGTGCTATAAAAATACAAAACTTTTGATGCTTAAAATTTGGAATTTTATGTTTTTTAATACAATTAGTTGGTTTTTTATGTTTTTGTGTTATGTTTGCAGGATTCCTAGGTTAACCTTGATTTTTGGAAGAAATACAAAAGTTGTTGATTTTTGATATAGTACGAGACCCTTTATGGGTTGTAAAATACTATATGGTCCGTGAAATGGTTTCGTGGATAATTCCAATAAGGGGCTAAATTTTTGAAGTTGATTCTACGAACATGCAGACAGGTCATGGAATGATTTATGAGTGGTAGAACATGGTTTGTTCCTTAAGGATTTGAATGAGGACTTTCTGAAGATTCATCAAATGAAACCCCTCTACGGGTCATAAACCACTTTACGAGTTATAGAGGGGGTGTCGTAGACTTGAAGTCCAATTTTCCAGAAGCACTGTACAAGACCCTGATTATCGCTCGTGGAATACAATACATCCCATAAACATGTTCGTGAGGTGTTCTGACCCAGGTATCCAATTATGTTTACGACTTGTACTTTTAATATTATAGGGTTTTTTACGTAATCTTTCATAAGTTTCACATATTACAGAGAAAACTCAGATTGAGAGACAAAAAATAGTGATATTACATAGGAGAGTTTTTAGAACATAGGTATTTTGATTTCACCTTTAATCTTGTGATTCTCATTGAAGTTGGATTCGCTTGTTCTGAATTCAATTGCGTAAGTGCTCTATTTTCTTATTTCAATACATAAGTCTTGCATCTACACAACATGTGAGTAGCTAAATCCACAACTATTATTGTGGAAACTATGAAGAACTAACAAGGGAAAATTGGATAATTCATAATTCTTGAAAAGTGTGCATGCATGTATTAATTAACTCTCTTCGTTTTGCATGTTTTATAGTGATGTTCAATATTAGAACCCATATGGTGTTACTAATTGGATCAAGGTAGTATTGAATGGTAAAATAGATTAATTAACATGATTTGATTGGTGTGTTCTCATCTAGTCAAGCGAACTAGGCAAAGGGGAGGTTGTAATGGAACTAATAGGTAAGGTAGCAATGCACACTATAGAGATGCGTCAAGTTACATAGTGAAATTCACCTCTCCCATGGATCAAAGGGTTTGGTGAACTTAACTTACCATCCTGCATGCTACGCACTATGAAAGAATTAGGTTATTGGGTGTTACTAAGTTAGGGAATAATCAAGATCACAATACCCTAATTTCTCTCAATATTGATTTCACTGATGTTTGAGTTAGGTTTATTTTTCACTTGATTATTGCAAACCTGCCATTTGGGAAAGCAAGTCAGTAAGTCACTCAAATTACAGTAATTGACTTCTCTTGAGTCTCCATATTCCTTGATTTCGTCCCTAGCCTTGGTTAGGTTCTATTAAGCGACAATGACCACTTTCTCTCAAAAAGGGTAAATTGGGACACCTCAAGATTTTGGCACCATTTCTGAGGAATACGGCTAGACATAGTTAATTCATCATGATTTTGATATTAATCCTTATTGCCCACATTTTATATTTTTTATTGTCTTGGTTTCTTTGCAGGGGGTAAGTGTATTGTATGCCTAACATGCAAAGTAGAGGCTGACCCTTGACTCCATTTTACCTAGAGATTCACATAGTTTTGAGGGGAACGACCCAAGACAATGCTAAAAATACGGCTAATGCATCGTTGAACAGGAACAAGAATGAGAATGCTAATGCCAATGTTTATTAGTCGAACCAATACAAGAAGAATCCTATGTATAAATTGGTGACTACAACCATTATGTTTCCACCACTATCGATTGACACAGATTTTGTAGTCTCGAGTAGGTTGGTTTCAGATGCTACAGAACTGTGGGTTGTTATTAGTCTTACCGTCTGAGGATCCTCATAGCCACCTACACAATGTTGACTTTTTCTTCAAGAGTGTGATGGGAACATAAAATCTATGTATGTATGCTATAGGATATTGTGTCTTTCCATTATCTCTTACTGGCATTATAACACTATGGCTGTCAGAGCTCCCTCAAAGTTCGATAACCAATTGGGTTGAATTGTTGAAGGCCTTCTTAGAGAGATAATTCCCCAGATCGAAGAAACATAAATTAAAAGATCAGATCAATAACTTTGAGCAACTTCTTAGTGATTTGATCAGTCTACTTAGAAGGAGCTCACTAAATACTTGAGTATTTTGGGCCATGGAATTGTTGACAACACCCTAGTTGAGATTTTCTACTAAGCCTTGGATGCAAACAGTCAAGCATATGATGACACCACCTTTGGAGTTCTGCATTTAGAGAAATCATTCACAGAAATTGCTTAGTAGATAAATATGGTGGCTAGACTAAATCATTGTAGAGGCCCATGAATGAACTTCCAAGTAAATACACAGGTGCGGCCAACATAAATCCAGAGTAAGCAAAAACTAAATAAGGAGTTCATGTGGATGCTTAAATTAATGCCAATATGGAGATGTTAGTGAGGTAGACATAAGAACCTACTAGAGCTAGAAGCATCTAAGAATGTTACCACACCACGTAGGAAGGACAAGAAGAGGACATAGAGGTGTACTGCTAGAATGGCTATAGAAGTGGTCTTTTTATGCTCCCCCATAATCGTGATATGGGGACTAAGAACCCCAGAGTCGAGGAGATGCTTAGCCAGCTATTGGTAAAGTCCAATGCAAAGGATGAGACCTCGAAGGAGATTAAGTCTGACATTACAAGTATAAACCAGAAAATTGAGCATCATTCTGTCATGATCAAACAACTAGAGCATCAGTTTGGACACATGTAAGCTCAACTGAATCAGATTCAGAAAGACATAATGACCATAACCATAACTTAACATTTAACGGACATTGATAGGAATAAGATGAAGATGATTTGTTGCGAGGGGAACACCCCATACCTTCAACAGATACTAACAAAGGAGCACATAAACTTGATGAAGTCTGAGTACTCAAGCTATCTATGTTTTGCCGTGACAATAAATCAGGCGCTACTTTGGGGGCATCCTAAGGTGGAGACTAGTTCTTAGGTGCCTAGGTATGACTTTTGACCCCTCATACTTTGTTTAGCTTTGATTATGTACACTGGGGATAATACATATCTTTTCGATGGGTGTTGGGTAGTTATGGGACTCACTGAAGTCTGAGTAGCTTAGGACCATAACTACCCCAATTTTTAATCTTGGGATTTTCTGCTGAACTGGCATGTTTAGGATATTTAGGTAGTTCTTATAGTATGTTGTACCAATAATTGTGGCATATAGCATATTTTTGTGTTTTGTTTGAAAAAATGAGACCCATCAAAAATTTTAATTAGTAGTCTAGATAGCAACCATGCAAGTTTAGGTGTGTTGACAATGTTTGTTATGATAAGTGAGGATAAATTGATATAGAAAGCATGATTTGAGATTCTTTTGCTGATTATTAAGTCAATGCCATGTGAGTGTGAGCTTTAAATTTCTAAATTCATGTGATATGTGCTTATTCACTGCTTCACATATTGCTCTGTGTTGGATTGTAGATTTGGTTGATTGCGAAAGGATCTTAGGCCATTGTTCTTAAAATCCTACATAGCCTAAATGACCAACCCAAATTTCAGTATATCCCTTGTTCCTAATGTTTTAGCCTAACATTTACCTATTCTTTACAAACACCTAACTAACCTAGCCTTGTTAGTTGTACAATCTTTAAATTAGCCTTGGTTCTTCCTTGAACATTGTACACCTTGACTAAGACAAAAAACCTATGTTTAGGGTGGCTACAAAAATTGGCCGTGGTTCTAAGGATGGATATTGTGCACCTCAACTCAGGCCAAAAGACTATGTTGAGGGTGACTGGTGTAAGGGTTAAACACAAATATAGAAGGGAAGTTAGTGATATAGAGGAAGGGGGAAAAATCATGTACTAAGTACAAGAAAATAGGTGATGCCTCAGTTGTGAGTTGAAAAGAAATATAAAGTGTAAAAGCAAGGCAAAAAGATGAATAATTAAAAGAAAGCACCTAGAAAAACTTGAAATAGGAGAAAAGGAGAATAAGAAGAAAATAACAGAGTTGGTAGGGCAAAAGTGTAGAAAAATGCAATGTCAAGGAGGGCCTTTAGACACTATGTTCCCAAAATATCTTACCAAAGACCCTGAGCCCTACAATACAAGCCTACAATGTCCTAATGTGATCCTAGTCCACGTAGTTGAATATTTTAGTCATGAGTATAGGGGGAAGCCTATGGTATTAGGCATGATGTACGAATATCTTCTATAAGAGTGAATGATTTTACATATTCGCAAGGTTATACATGAAAACATCATTGGGTGTTAGATATAAGACTTCTTTCTATAAGGGTACTTACATTGCAGTGTTAGCAGTTGACTTGTTCAGTAATTGTGGATTGCTGATAGTACCTTACTTGTCATAGTTGTGTTGTCACATGCACTAGTCTATATTGGTTTGCTAGATAGTTATCTGATTCTGTTTTGAAAAGGTGGTATGGGTATCCACGTTTAAGAATAATGTGATGTGAGCCATTGGGTTGAGGTTGTTGTGTTATTGTATTATGTATATAGATTAAGCCCGCCGCTTGAGTACAAGGAACAACTTTAAGTGAGAATGTTGATTTACTATCAAAATACAACACTTTTGATTCTTAAAACTTAGAGTTTCATGTGTTCTCAATGCGATGTTTGTTGATTTTATGTTTTTTTGTGTTGTGTTTGTAGGATTCCAAGGTTGGCCTTCATTTCAGGATGAAATAAAGAATTTACTGATTTTTGATCTAGTATGAGACCCTTTAAAGTCTATAAACCACTTTACGGGCTGTGAAGTGGTTTTGCGGACAATTCTATTGAGGGGCTAATTTTTTAAAGTTGATTGTATGAATATGCAGGCGGGTCATGGAATGACTTACGAGTTGTCGAATATGGTTCGTGCCCTGACAATCCTAGATAAGGACTTTCTGAAGATTCATTAGAAAAAACTCCTCCACGGGGTGTAAACCACATTACGAGTCGTAGAGGAGGTACTATAGAGTTGAAGTCCAATTTTCGAATAGCACTGTACGAGACCCCAATTATGGGCTGTGGAATGCAATACAACCCGTAAACCTATTCAAGAGGCGTGCTAAGCTAGTTATCCTATTAGGCTTAGGACTTATATTTTACATATTATAAATATGTTTTGTAGGTTATTTTTCATATGTTTTCACATAGTATACAGAAAACACAGATTTAGAGAGAGAAAATAATGAGATTATATTGGAGAGTTTCGAGAACACTTGTACTTTGATTTCATCTTAATCTTGTGATTCAGTTTGAAGTTAGATTTGCTTGTTCTGAATTCAATTATGTAAATGCTCTATTATGTTACTCCAATTGATAAGTCTTATATCTATATAAAGTACTAGTAGCTAAATCCACAACCATGGTTGTGGAAACTATGAAGAACTAGAAAGGTAAAACTAGAAAATTCATAATTCTCGAAAATGGTGCATGCATGTATTAATTAACTATCTTCATTTTGCATGTTTTCTAGCAGTGGCCAACATTAGAACCTGCCTAATGCTGCTAACTGGACTAATGTATTAATAAATAAGAGAAGAGATAAATTAATGATTGATGTATTCTCATCTAATCAACTGAACTGGGTGAAGTGGAGGTAGTATTGGGACTAATTGGTAAGGGTTAACTATGCACATTATGGAGATGTGCCAAGTCACATTGTGAAATTCATCTCTCGCTTGGACCAAAGGGTATAGTAAACTAAACATACCATCCAGTGTGGTACACACTAGGAAATAATTAGGTTATTGGATTATACCAAATTAGGAAATCATGGGGAACACGATACCCTAGTTTCTCTCTATATTGATTTCACTCTTGAACACCTTGTTGAGGAGCTTCCATGCCTCAATAACCTTGTTGAGAGGGTGCCATGTCTCAATCACCTTAATGAGGGGGTGTCAAGCCATAGTTGCCTTGTTCAGTGGGTGTCAAGCCTCAATCACCTTGCGAGGGTGTGCCAAGCGTTGGTTGCTTTGTTGAGGGAGTACAAATGCTCAATCATATTGTCGAGGGATGGTATGTCGGTACTACCAATTGAGGGGTGTATACGTCAATCACTTTTTAAGGTGGTGGTATTCCTTGGAGTTCGACTAATTGTTTGCTTGGTCTATGATGATGGTCTCATCTTACATATGTAATATATTCTTTATAAGCATGTTTTACTTCAAACATTGATCATGCATGTCGTGTTGTTATTACTCTCATCCCTTGCCTATTATTATGCATTTTGATTATGTTGCCTATCCCTTGTTGCATTATATCCTACATATTTAGTATATTTAAATGTGCTAACGCATACTATATGCCTACGTGATGTGACCATGTAGTAACCGAAGCTTCATTTGATCTCCCTACTCCTCCAAGTAGCTAGTATTATCTCTTTAGGCAAGTTTGGTAACTCCTCAACTCCGAGGACAATAAGTATTGATTTCATGCTATGTAAAGATTCTTTTCTTTTGTTGGATGCTTATAACTATGAGTGTGTGCTCGAAAGGTGTCGTGGCCCCCACTAAATTTCAAGTTTAGAGGTGTTATTAGACAAGTGATGTTATTCTTTGAGCTTTGATTGTTCTATATTATACAATTATTAAGCTCTTTCCCTTAGTCCTGAATCACCCTTATTTATATCTATGTTCATGATATCTTCTTTACGTGACCAAGGATGTATGTATGATATGCTAAGAGGCTTGTTTGGGGTCTCTTTAGGTTCCCTATTCACCATGTCGCGTCTAGGCCTTAGTTTGGGTCGTGCCAATTTGTATTGATTTCTAGATGGCTCTCTGATTCTGTTTTGAGAAGGTGGTATGGGTATCTGAGTTTGAGATTTATATGATGTATGTTATTGGGTTGAGGTCTATGTGTTACTGTATTATCTATATAGATTGAGTCAGTCGCTTGAGGATAAGCAACAATCTTAAGTTGAGGGTGTTGATGTGCTGGTAAAGTACATCATATTTAATGTTAAAACTTGGAATTTTATGTGTTCCCAATGTGATGTTAGTTGGTTTTATGTGTTTTTATGTTATATTTGCAGTATTACAGGTTTCGCCTTTATTTTTGGAAGAAGTGCAGAAATTGTTGAACTTTGAGGCAGTAGAAGATCTTTTAAAGGTCGTAGACCATACTACGTTTCATGAAGTGGTTTCGTGATTGATTCTTGTGAGGGGCTGATTTTCTAAAGGTAGTTTTACGAACATGCAGATGGGTCATGGAATAATTTACTAGTCGTAGACCATGGTTCGTGCCGTGAGGCTCAAAGATTTGGACCATTTGAAGATTCATCAGACGAAATCCTTTTATGAATCATAAACCACTTTATGAGTCATCAAGGGGTGCCATAAACTTGAAGTCTATATTTTTAACAACTTTTTACGAGACCCGAGTATGGGCTGTGAAATGTAATGGCCCCTAAGCCCCTTTCGTATGGCATGCCGATCAATTATCCCATTATGTTTAGGACTTGTTTTTTACTTTTAATAAATAGGTTTTTTCAAGTTATTTTACAGAAGTTTCTGCATAGTAGTCAGAGAACTCAGTAGTTAGAGAGGGAAAATTGTGAGATTAGATTGGAGAGTCTTGAAGAATACTTTTACTATAATTTCATCTGTAAGCTTACGATTATCTTTGAAGTTAGATTTGCTTCTTCTTAATTCAGTTGTATAAGTGTTCAATTATGTTTCCTCAATCCATAATTCTTGCATCTACACAAAGCATGAGTAGCTAAATCTATAACTAGTGATGTGGGAACCATGATGAACTAACAAGGTAAAACCGTATAATTCATAATTCTTGGAAGGTGTATATGCTTGTATTAGTTAAGTCTCTTCATTTTGAATGTTTTCTGATAGCGGCCAGCATTAGAACCCGCCTTGTGTTACTGACTTGACCATGGTATTAATGAATAGGAAAATAGATTAATTAATAGGATTCCATTAATGTGTTCTCGTTTAATCAATCAAAGTGGGCCAAGGGAAGGTTGTATAGGGACTAATAGCTAACAGTTGGTAATGAACATGGAGATAGTCCAAGTCTCACAGTGAAATTCACCTCTCAACTTTAACCAAAAGGCTTGGTGAACTTACTTATCGTCCTGCATGATACACACTAGACTAGAATTATGTTCTCCACTGATACTGAGTTAGGGAATCATGGGGAACATAAAACCCTAATTTCACTGCACATTGATTTCTCTCTGGTGTTAGATAGTTTATTTTTTCATTGATTTTTGCAACCCCACCCCCTTTGGGGAAGTAAGTTGGTCAAGCACTCAAATTGCATATATTGAATTCTCTTGAGTCTACATATTTCTTGTGGGTTTGACCCTAACCTTTGTTAGGTTTTTATTTCTTGACAGCGACCGCTTTATCCTCTAAAAGAAGTGTAACTCGAGGAATATCATTTAACTACTCATAATTTGTGTAGATAGAAGAGTTATGACTTTGAATAGCATAATAGAGCACTTACACAATTGAATTATGCCCAAGAAAATCCATGGTTCAATAACAATCTCTAGATTATAATTAGAAGATGAAATCAAAGTCTACAAGTGTTTCTCAAAATCTCCAACATTTTTCTCAACTCTATCTTACTTCTTTTCTGCTAGCTCATCAAAATCTCTGAGAAAAATAACCTAAAAACCTATTTATAATATTTTAAATACAAGACATAAACAAAATAGGAAAACTGGGTCAGCATGGCTCACGAGATGCACTGCAGGCTATAATGTGATTTACAATCCCTAATAGGGCTTTTGTACTTTATTGCTTCTATTCATACGGACCATAAAAGTTTCTACAACCCACAAAGGGTTTTGCCTAATGAAACTTCAAAAAGTCCTCCTTTTCTGATTCTCGAGGCATGAGACCTGATCTATGACTCGTAAAGTGCTCACCAACTCATATGCATATTTGTAGAACAAACTTCAAAAATTTACCCTTTACTAGAATTCCACGTGAAACCTCCTCCACGACCTGTAAAGGTTCTCGTAGATCCTCAAAATCAGCAACTTCTCTATATTTTCTGAAAATCAATGCCAACCTTGAAATCCTGTAAACAAACACAAAAACACATCAAACACACTAACATAACATTAAGAACATATAAAATTTCAAGTTTTAAGCATAAAAAATATTGTATTATGACAACACATCACCTTCTATTTGGTGTAGGACTTACTTGGTAGGGTGTGGGATGGTAAGTGCAGCTCTATGCTCTAAACATCCTCAAAGGCAATGACCTTTTAACCTGCACCCAAAACAACTCAATACAAACCTGTATCTGTGGTCATAGTAGAAGTTTCTTTATCCAGCTAATCAATAAGCTTGACTACCCGCGAATGATGACCCAACTGGCGCTAAAGAGGATAAGTCACTCTCCTTCTGTCTACGTTTAGAAAGATATAAGGAACTATTCCTATGAAAAGTATTTGGGCCCTGATGGCCACCCTCAAAAGCCTGTAATGATGCCTGGGATATCCGATTGGTCTAACCCCATTGAATTCCTCTCAAAGGCATATCCCTTAATACTTGTTATCCTATTTGGGAGCCACTGAACTCTCCTTTTCGTCTAGAACACTTATCACTTCCGCCTTGGGCCTTATCACTATTCTACTACAGGGAGTGAGCATGATCCACATTTTCAAGAAATGATTGTCCTGAATTCACCAATGCATGGGTACCCATTCTCAGTTAAGGCCTCAATCCTCACACAGAATAAGGAATTTGCTCCTACTCGGAAATAAAATAGTTATAGCATATCGGGAGAGAGCCTAGAAACTATAGGGCAAAAATCTATTCATAAAGGCCTCTATGAGCTGGGTCTAAGTCGATGGTGTTGCATCTGCTAGTCTAGTTACTCGGAAAGTCTGCTGCCAATGCCTAGGAGTGTCATCAAGCTTATAACTAGTAAACGCAACCCCTTAATACTCTAGAAATCACAAGGCTTGTACCGCTCCATGCAGGCTATCAGAAACTCTTATGCATCCTCCTCTACACCTCTAAAAACATTAGAAGGGCCAGTCTAAAAAGGTAGGAAAGTAATCGCTCCTAAAACTACATGTCTCACTCTGACTGAGTCAGGACCTCTAAAATAATAGGCTCTATTGGTGCCTTGAATAAGGGAGTTGGAGATAATTTCACACCTTACTATAGCATTCCAAGTACTACCAGGATCTATCTAAGAACAGCCTACACCTGAGGGGTAATAACAAAAGTGGCTTAATGAGTTGGTGCCTTTAGCTGCTGTAGAACTGGAGCTTCTTGTCTCTACTCCATGGGCTCCAGTGACTACTCCCAATACAGGACCGATGGTGCACCCCTATCCTAGCCCCTGTCATGCACCTTAGGTGCCATACCATGTGAAGAATGGACGAAGTCAGTTTCTCAAAACTCGAAGAACTTGACAAAATTCACAACAAAAATCAATCAACATAGGAAAATTCGTAAACATCCCACAGCCTCATGGAGATAAGCCACAGACATCTTCGCATCCATCCAAAGGTCCCTACTAAATGATAGCTCTGTAAAACTAAGACCAGTGAACATTAAGCTCTGATACCAACTTCTCACGACCTTTGTACTCCGTAAACGTGGAGTGCAACTTTTGCAGGTGTTGGACCAGCAATCCAAAATACTTTTATGCCATTCCCAGGGATTTTAATGTTCGCTTTCCATAAATGATTGGTGTAACCACATGGGTTTCGATGTTCCAGATCCAGCGGTGCAGTCAAAATTCCACATAGAGTATCCTATGAAAAAAATGAATGTCCCACTTCTTTCTGGCTAATTTTAGTAAAAGGAATCTCGGGGTGGTGGGGGGTGGGGGAGGGGGGGTCAAAATTCCCATCAACTGATAAAATGTTATCTTAGTCTATTTTCAATGTTTCAGAGCTGACCATGCCATTACTTTTTCATTTCGAGTGGTCTTAGCTAGTGTTTTTTAAACAGAAATGCACTTTTTAGCTTCCAGTTGAGCTCATTTCGCAACTTTTAGCCCAAAAGCATACTGGGATCCTCCATCCACTGACAAATCTTCCTCCTAGCACAAATTGATGATTTCGAAACTGACTGAACTTTTAGAATTCATTCTGCAACCATTCACTAGGGTTTGTCTGAAATCTCATTTTTTACAGCTTTAACTTCTCGCTAATTTGCAAACTTGCACATCTCACAAATAAAACACCCAATATCCATGTCAACAGTACCAATAGGTCATAAAAGGTCCAAGGTTACTATACAAAAGCTTAACATAGCAGAATTAAAGAAAAAAACACATAATTGACCTACAGGGTCATTTCAACTTCATACTCCATTTGTGTTGTAGGAATTTGCGAAAACCAGGGATTTTTGATATTTTTTCTTTGTAACTGTGCGCTAAAAATATTCCTTAATTGTATAACACCCCTAACTCTTTCCACCTAGTCTGAGTAGATACATAGATAAAAATGAGAAAATGACTGAGAAGGTTACTAGAAGAGAAACCATGCCACTTACAGCTCGTAAATGAGGCCTCGTAGACCCCAAGTAACTTACTGAAATATTCTAAGTCAGACATTTATGTATGAGACAACATATGACCTGTAGAATATTCCATGGCCCATAAAATATGTCTCATGAGTTGGTGGTCGAAGAAGCAACTTTTAAGTATCTTGAGATATGAGTTATCAGATGGCCCATAAAAACATTTATGGCCCATAGAAGAGGTTTGTGGATTCTATGATGAATTCCAGTAATACAAACTCTTAGACCTCTTTTCTATGAGAGGTCATCTATGATCCATAAAATGTTAGACGGCTTATAGACATGGTCTCATAGAACCCGTTGGCAGTTTTTAAGAAGGGTGTGTTTGTCTATTCAAATCCCTTTTCAACTCAATTCTTAGTAGTTATAGACTGAAATAAAGTCCTAAAATAGAACTCTAAGTGTATTTTCACCATTCTTTAGGCTTAGGGATTTCTTGAGAGCACCTGAGGAAGGGGAATAGAGAGGGTTTCTAGTTCAAACATGAAGATAGATTGGAGATTGATTGTTTCTTCGATTTCTAGGTATGTAAGGCTTACTAAAGTGTGGAACTTCATTTGTTCACACAACCTGTCACTTATTTGAGAGAACAAAAGTTGAGGTTTGAAATCCCTATCATCTAATTATCATGTTTTAGTATTTATTATGAGTTCTTGTGATAATATACAACATGATTATCATATTGCATGACTACTGATATGAGACAAACATAAATATGTTATATTTGGTATCATGAACCCTAAATTGAATGATCTTTATAAAACCCATGCATTGATTCGGTAGAGTTTTGAGCCTCATTTTGATTGTATGAGTTGAGTAACTTATGCATATTACTGAGAAGTATGTATCTTGTTCACATGACATGATGAGTCTATTTGAGTGAGTTTAAATGGTCATGTAAGTCTGAGTTGAGTTTGATTGACTTCCTTTATTTACTGAGTTAATGAGAAACTAAAAAGAGTTCAGTTGAGATAACCTAGTGAGGTTGAGATCTGAGTCAAGTGACTGAGGATTGATATTTGAGTTGATTGTTGAGTTTAGCATGTTTTAGTCTTGGGAGAAGTATTGAGTTCTAACTTGGGAGTGAGCATATATCCACTCTAACATACAGAACTACATGGCTAGCATAGGATGGTCGTATAACATGTCCTGGTGACTCTTGTCCCAAATGATGGGTATTCACTATGGATTCATGAGAGAGTTGATTGTCCCTTGCCATGGCAACTTTTCGATGGGTGTGGCAATGATGTATCCTTTATTGTCTATGAGAAAACTAAAGGTGGTGGGATCAAATGTCGAATAACACGAACTAATAAGTAAACATTAATTGAATATGAGATTTTAAGAAGTTTATTTCTATAATTCTATTTTAAAAGCATGATTTACTTTAATCTTGCAGATATTGAGTTGAGCATGAGTTGTGTTGGTAGAGGTGAGTGAGTTGAGCTTTACTTTCATGAGAAATTTTACATACTAGTATATTTCATATACTATTGTCTATTTGGACTTGCATCATTTCGTGATGCAGATATAAGGGATAGAGGACTTTAGCCAGTGTGTTGTTGAAGTCTAGATCAGTGCATTCTAGAGTTGGTGAGCCCTCCTTACTTTCTGGAGGAGCCCTTGTATTTTCTGTTCTGACTTACTACTTTCATTCTTTGAATTTGGGGTATCCATGGTCAGTCATGGTACCATCTAGATTGTTGAATTGAGGATTCATAAACATTGAGTAAAGGATTTGTTGAGTATTATTTCATTCTAAATTTATTCATGAGAAATCATGTTTTAAAGAGTTATATCTATTCATATCATGTCTTTTTACTTGAGTATTTCTTTCGTTGTTGAGTTGATGTCATGATGACACCAAGTGGTTCTCTTAGAGATTTAGCAATTGTTCGATAAGTGCCGGCCACGCCAAGGGTACCCTCCCGGAGTATGACAAATTAAAAGATAACTAAGTAGAAAGGAAAATTAAATTTCTACCAAATTTGGCTCTTTCTTGTCCACTCCTGCATTTTAAGCCCACATTTCCTATTCTGTTGATTTGAGTTATGGACACTAAAGCAAAGATGAATGATTATAATGGGCCCCATATGAACATAAAATTCATGAGAGCTGAAATGAATCCAGTTGACTCATTTAAGTTGTCATTCATAAAGAAACAAGGAAAATAAGGATTAGCAAAGAAATAGATTTTAGTTATATTATAATTGACAAATGCATTACGGAGAAAATGAAAACTAATGGTGGGTTTTCAGAGTTTATTTCCATTGGTGGTGGGTCTCTTGGTAGTGGCTTGAGGATGTTTGTCACTACATTAGTACCCCTCAATTCAACGATGACTTTTTCACAAGCCAAAAACAGCTTCTTCATGAGTGTAAAATGTTCCTATCCAAACTCGATTTTTTTTCTTGGGGTCTCGAACATCTTACACCCACATTCCCCACTTTCTATGCCTAACTCATTTGTACTTTTTTATGTTTTCTTGCGATAACTTATTTTCATCCTCTTTGAAAATTTTCATTGAAATTTCCTGGGTGTTTATATTCTTAATGATGATTTCTTTTTCAGGTGCCTTCTTATGTCACCTTGATTTCTCTTCTCTCACCTTCCCTTTCTCCTCATTAGATGGGTTCATGAGCTCATGGACCACAAGTGAATTCCTATAGGACTAGGCAAGTTCAAGGAATTTTGTCTAACTTGAGTGGTAAATTCTTGAGTAACACCATTCTTTGAGGGATTTTTTGACCATCTTAGATCTCATGGCTACACAAAAAGAGAAAACAACAAAAAATGTCAGAAGTGTGTTAACTTCTTTTGTGACAAGAAATAATTTCTTAATTTATATGCATAAATATCATTGTAAATTCAATTAATACAAGGTGATGACACTATGGTTCTACATAAAAACTAGCAGGAATGTAAAAGGATAACAGATCCAATACACAAATTAAAAACAAAACCGCCTACTTCAAGAATCTCATATCCTATGATAGTAAGTAAACATTTGTAAATATCTATAGTCGTCATTTCAACTCTAAAAAGTATATACATACATAATCAAGCTTCATAAAAAAAACATATATTTATGTTTAATTTTGCATCAACTATCCATAACACAAATACAAGCTTACACAAAATTCTAGATCCACTTATATTCAGCTCTCCTCTTGTGCTTTTATACATGGAAAAGGTCATATCAATTAAAAGATTCAAATAGTTCAAAGAGAACAACACAAAATCTCAAATCTAGGTCTAAATCATTAGAATCTAGTAATAAAGAACATCAGTGCCTAGAAGCTGACCTATCACATAGATATCACACTAAAAAATGTAATTGAATACCAAGATTAATTTAAAAACATTATTAGAATAGAAGTAGTGAACACAAAACTAAGAAAACTGACCTAGAATTGCAATAGGTTTTTTTCCCTCAGAATATTTGAGAGCTAGGAAGTGGTGTTTCTGTGAATATTATATTGAGAGAATGTGAGGACACATATTAAAGTGTAACATGCATGACAAACAGGTGGTAGCGGCAGCCGATGCATGAAAAAAAGAAACGGTTGGGAGAGTTTCTTTTATTAGTGTTTTCTTCATTTAGAAAACAATATTAGCAATATATGATGTACATGGGTAATTAAGTAGGTATTTGTGGTGTGTTTTCTATTGAGGAAATAATTTTTTATTTTGTTTTTTCATCATCTACGAGAGTATACACATGGTTTTTTTTTATTACTTATAGTAAACTAAAAAATAAATAAGAAATTAACTTATTTTTTTTAAAAAATAATTCTAGAAAAATATTTCATCAAACATGTTCTTATTAATTTGTATCAAACAACCTTGGTCATAGAGTTATTGGAGTTGAAACTAGAATTATGATCAACTATATATGTGACAAAAATTGAAATAGAGTTTATGCGTTGAAATAGTGTCTGTGCGTAAATAACATACCTAAATACAAGTGTAAAGGTGAAAAGTGAGTAGAGAAATAGGGCAAAAGTTATTTTTATTTCCGAAATTGAAATACAATTTCAAGTTGAATTTAAATAGGGAAAAGAGTTTATGTTACAATGCAGTCCCGGTCATGATGGTGCAGATTAGATCCCACCTTTAGGAAAGTAGATTACTCAATCCTAGGGTACCTACCCTAGCTTAGAGTCAAGACCATAACCAACAAAACAATCTAAATAACCTCAACTATCTAGAACTGTAACGACCACAAAAACAAAGTGCCCGAAAATGTGTTCTGAAAGTGCCTGAAATTTTAATTTCCATATATCTCATAATCTACGCATTATTTTGGAAAGATGACTTCATAATCTTTTTCAGGAGGTCAACTTTAGGGGGAAAAGTGTCTAACCTTGATTTTAGAGCGAAAAATTCACAATTTCAAATTTCAAAGTGATGATTTCTAGAATGTTTTGTGCGACGCTGGTGTGAGACGCAAGTGTTGTTTTTCTGTGTATTTTTTTGACTTCCTTCCAAGACATTCAAGTCATGGGAATAAGCCTTACCACATGAGAAAATACCTATACTTAGCCTAAATTCACCCTCATATTATCCTAGACATTCACCAATATTCACTCAAACATTTAGTCTTATAGTTCTCTCAAAATTTAAGTGCCCAAAACCCTCTGTGGAGCTAAGGGTTTCCTCTGAAGCTTCAAGTCTCCATCTTCAAGCTTCATTAAGTTCATATCCAAAGATAAGGTATGTGGGTTTCTTTCATTATTTCCTTTCACCCATGATACCCAAGCTCTCTTTACTCAAAGTTGCATGATTTATAGTAGATTTATTAATGGGTCTTATTTACTTTGAAATTCACTGCATACCATGCTAGGGTTTATGAAATTATGACTATTTTACCATGTTTTGTGCTATTAATCCTAGGTGTATTGTGAGATTTAATGAAGGGTTTTGATGTATACAGCCTGAGGGTGTTACTAAGTGTTGATTGGTGGTTTTACATTGGAGTTACTTGGTTGATTTTGTACTAGCATTGCATACCCATCAAGTGTTCGATAAAATGCCTTTTTAAGGATTCTTTATGTTTTGATGATCTATTGGTTGAGTTATGATTGAAGTGACTCAATGATAATTATGCGCTTCCTAAAGAATTGTTTAAATCATGGAAATGTTGATGAGGTTGTAAAGCCGGATTTAAGCCCATTCTTGAAGATTTCACCTCTTGTGAGCCCTATAATGTTGATGTTGATGCAAGGGTAATGTTGATGATGATTCATTCTTATGTTTGAAGCTAGGCTCACCATTTGAGGTCAATGATGTTAAGACCTACTCGTGCTGTGTTTGTATGTGTATTGCAAGTTCATAAAGTATGATTATCTCATATGTTCCATGAGATTAGACTTAACACCGATGGAGGGTTTGCTCTCTTTCCTTAAACTATATGCCATCATAGGACTATGTGATACCCTTGTTATACTAGTGGATTCATTTAGTACACTCCCCCATGATACACCTAATCCAAAGTGGGACGGGCTCCCATAAGGAAGATCACTTAATCCAAAATGGGATGGGCTCACCTAAGGTGAAATTACTCATAAAATCCTCTCCAAAACGGGATGGGCTCCTATAACGAAAGATAGTTAATCCAAAAGAGGACGGGCTCCCATAAGGTGAAGTTACACATAAAATCCTATCTTAAATAAGATGGGCTCCCGTAAGGAACGCCACTTGATCCGATAAGGGATGAGCTCCCATAAGGTGAAGTTATTTCTAAAATCCTCTTCGAAATGGGATGAGCTCCCATAAGGAAGGTTGCTTCTCCAAAAGGGGATGGGCTCTCATAAGGTGAAGTATGGTTTACCCTACCAAGTAGTCCACTTCTTTACCGGTGAGGGTAACCATCGAGATTTCGAGTTGTAGCTCACTTCATCTTACTCTATGTCGGTCGAGGTCTTTTTCCCCACTTACGTATTATGATCTATATAAGTTGATTTGGGTTGTAAGCATGTTTTACTTCAAGCATCACTCATACTATAATATTGTTACTATGTTTTTCATTGTTTATGTTATGCATTTTGACTATGTTGCCTATCTCTTGTTGCATTACATCCTACATACTTAGTACAATCAAATGTACAAAGGCATACTCTATTCCTTCATTATATTAACATATAGGAATCAGAGTCCCACTTGAGCATCTCCACCCACGTGGCTAGTATAGTTTCACACAAGTTTGTTGGTGAATCCTCCATTCCAGGGACGTTGCTTACAATTTCATGCTATGTTTAAACTATATTTCTTCTATGTATACATTAAATATGAGTGTGAGCCCGGGTACTTGTCTTGAAGCATGCTCTTATCTATGCAGTAGAGGTGTTGTTGGACAAGTTATTTATCTATGCAATGAGCCTTGACTCTCTTGTTCTTGATGTTTATGATGTGGAACTTTACCCTTAGTCTAAATTCCCCTTGATTATGCATATCTCTTATTGTCATTTTATTGCTTTTGCGACCAAAGATATTATGTAATGATATGCTATGAGGCAGGTTTGGGGTTCTTTCGGGTTATCCATTCGCTGGTCACGTCTAAGCCCTAGGCTTGGTTTGTGACAAGAACTTGGTAAGTCAATTGTACAAAGCTGCAATAGATAGAAGAGCACATTGAAATACATATAAGCAAAAAATACAAAATAATAAAACCCAGGAGTATTCTTACAAATACATAATACTATTGTACAAGACAAAGTCTAAAAGAAAAAGATGTACATCAAAAGTAGGAGATTTTGATCAAGCCAAAGTTATCGATGCTTAACTAAAAGAAGTCTCCTGTGCACTCCATAATCTCCCATAATCAATGCCTAGAACTTGAACTTTGACCTTCGCCATGGGAAGATTTAGAAAGTAGGGATGAGTACAAGAACAAAGCACCCAATAGGCATAATTAGCCGACTAAGTGAAATAATAGGCATAAAGAAACTCCAATATAGCTAAAACTAACATTCAGTAAATCAACCCCATACCCCTAGTTGAACTGACCAAGGTAAAGTGCAATTATACCAATCGACATTACATAATGTTGCACATGTTTTTGAACTGTTTTTGAACTAATACATAATGTTGTACAAGGGTGCAAGGCCCTAATGTCTATGCCTATATGCCAACTACACAACCATAAGCCTAGAAGGTGCACCCATACAGAATCAAACAATCAAAATAACCACATAACTCAATAGAATAACAACGAAACCAACTCTCAACAAAACACGATCAAAGTCAACCTGCATATGGGTTTAAGGCCACAGAGTCTCAGCCTAGATGCCTTATGATTCCCCATAAGCCCATAGTGTACACCCACATGAAATTCAGGTGCATAAAAGTATGTGGATCCATGGGTAAACAACTGGGCCTCCTCCTCTAACAATCATATTTCAACTGGGTCTCTAACCTTTGCTAGAATATGACACTCAATCCAAAAATAAACATGCAAAATGGTGGGAAGCATCTTGCATGAAAGAAAGAATCCTCCTAGGATAATCAAAGATGTCTCTACCTAGAATATATATCATGGGGCCTATCCCCAACATGTACTCAATGGGACTCAGACCCAAAATTATCACAAGTGCTCGGAACCCCTAAAAAATCATCACCCGAATCTCAGACAATCAGAAATCACCACCAGAGACTTAGACCACAAGGCATGTCACTCGGGGTGTCAGACACTTGGACTTGTCCATCAGAGGCATGAACCATGGGGTGCACCATATATGTCTCAAACATAGAACTACTCAATCTTACCCTAGCCTATTTGGATTCGGATATCGCAATCATATCATCTATCTCTCGAACTGCACATTACCAACACCTACTAAAATAGTGGTAGATAAACAATACATTGGGTATGTAGAGAACTTGTATGTAACAACTACCAACAGTATAACATAGCATATTGTAACGACCTCAAAAAGTGCTCGAAAACAAGCCTCGGAATGCGTGAAATTTTAATTTTAATATATCTTAAAATTCATTTGTTATTTTGAAAATCTAACTTCGTATTCTTGTTTAGGGGGTCAAAATTAGGGGATAAAGGGTCTAACCCTAATTTTAAAGTAATCGAATCACAGTTTCAGATTTTCAAAATTACAATTTTCTAGAGATGATCCACGATAGGTCCGTATGGTGGACCTTGTATTTTGTTGCCACTGATTTCTATCTCATTTCGAGGCTTTGGGGTCTTTGGCCTAAGTGTTCCAAACTATGTTTTTACCTATACGTAGCCTTATTTCACCCTCATATCATCGTAAACATTCCCCAGTACTCACTCAAACCCTTAGTCTTATATTTCTCACAAGATTCAAGTTACCAAACCATCATCCCAAGCTAAGGTGCTCCTTCAAGGTTCTTTCTCAAAGCATCAAGTATTCATCTCCAATCTTTACCAAGTTTATCTCTAAGCCAAGGCATGTGGTTTCTTTCATGGTTTCCTTTCACCTATGGTACCCAAACCTCTTTTTTACTCAAATTGCATGTTTTAAAGTTGATTTCCAAATGGGTCTTACATGTTATGAAATTCGCTGCACAATATATTAAAGCTACATAAAGTTGTGGCTGTGTTGCTATGTTTTGAGGTATAAATCTTTGATCCATTGTAAGATTTGAGAAGGGTTTTTGATATATGTTGCTTGAGCGTGTTGCAAGGTATTGATTGATAGTTTTACAATGAATTTTCTTGTATGGTTTCATATCTACATTTTATGGTTTTATACTAGCATTATACATACTCTGTGTATTTGATAAAATATCTGGATGTGGTCTCATGAGGTGTTGAAGCTCCAAAGCATAAGATATGATATGATTGGGTATATGATGATTAAATGTGCTTATGTATATGATATACTCTAAATAAAGTGTTGCATTAGACCATACCCTATCTGGTGGGACAAGAGCCCAGGTAACCATGTTCGGGGTTTATACTCAACAACCATGTGAGGGGTATATCATTACCGTGTTAGTAAGATGTGATTAACACCAACGATGTGAGGGGTTTATACCACACAAATACCAAGTGGTTTATACCATGAATAGCTAGCTTGGTCTCTTCTACACATATGATGTCCTATATGAGCATGAGTTACTTAAGCATTGATCAAACATGTCATATTCTATATTATGCCTATTGTTTAATATTATGCATTTTGGTTATGATGCTTATCTGTTGTTGCATTTCATCCTACATAGTTAATACAATCAAATGTACTAGCACATACTCTATGATTTCATGATGTCACCATGTAAGAATCGAGGCCCAAGTTGATCATCCTTCTCTGCGTGGCTAGTTCGGTGCGATTTAAGCTAGTTGGTGAGTCCTCTACTTTGGGGACCTTGTCTATGTTTCTTCTATTATACATTGAGACATTCATCTTTATTATTTATTTTGACTATGAGGTGATCCCGATTAATTTATCTTGGGCCCCGCTCTTATATATGTAGTTGAGGTGGTTGTTGGACATGTTATGTATATGAAACTAGTTGAGTCTTGTCTCTTAATTATGATGATATGGAAGTTCTTTCCCTTTGCCTCAGTTTCCCCATTCTTTTATCTCTTGATACTTGATTAGTGTTTCCGCGATCAGGGATGTGTAATGATGCTCTTAGAGGCTTGCTTGGGGTCCCTTAGGGTTCCCCTTGCACCATGTCACGTCTAGGCCCTAGGCTTGGGTCGTGGAAAACTTGGTATCAGAGCACTAGGTTGATAGATCCTCGAAGTCTAACACATCGGTCTATGTCTTATTCATTTTTGTGATGGGCACCACAACTATGAGTAAGAGGCTATGAGACATTCTAGGAAATGTTTCACTTCTACATGATCTATATCGTGCGATGGCATTAGGTCCCATTGGACTTATTGCTAAACCCTAATTGTTACATTACAGGATATGTCTCAAGCTACTTAGGACGATGCTATGATGAATGCAGAGATTTGAAATGCTCTATGGAAGGAGGCCAAAGTTGCGGAAAAATTGGCAACTCACCTTAGTCAACAAGTGGGTGCTCCCAAGACTTCATGTGGTAAGAGGGGAGGTAGTAAGGCCAAGAAGGCCCATAATGTTGGTAAGTTCCAAAGTCACAAATTTAGATGTATTAGTGGTGTGGCCCCTAATGGTGTGTTTCCAGTTTGTGGAGGGGGTAATAGAGGTCCATGCTTGGAAGACACCTATGCTTGTTTCTGTTATGGTGAGGAGGGACATAAGAAGAAAGATTGTACTTACAAACTCTATAAAGATAAATGACGTGATAGTGGGATGACTAATCCCATGTGTCAAAGGTGTGGAAACAACCACGGTGGCCCATGTTGGAGGAACACTAGTTCTTGCTTTGTATGTGGTATGGTGGGTCAAAAGCTTGTGAATTGTCTATTTATTCCCAGGGGGTATAAGGGTGGTTGACCTATGGACCATAGTGGCTATGTTGATAAAGTGCCTAAAGCAGCGGATGAGATGCCCGATGTTATTCCTATTAAGTTGAAGTTTTCTTGGCTTTGATGTGCATGCATTGTTAGGCCCGATGTGCTACTATTTTTTCTCTATTCTTCTTGGTTGATGGGGGGGCCTTCTTATGTGCCCAAGTTGTCCTGTGGACCTTTCGTATCTATCCTTTTGTTGGGTATATTATTGCTAGAAGGTTCATAGGTGATAGTCCGGGTTTGTATTGCATTAGGCCTTTCTTTATGTGTTGTTGGAGTCTACATTGTGGATTTTGAGGTCGTTGTTGGGAAGTAATGGTTGCATGCTTGTTGTGTTTTCATGGGTGGTATGACCCATAGAGTTAGATTTCGACTCCCTAATGAGCCTGTCTTTGAGTGGGAGGTTTTCGAATGGTAGAAAGGGAGGTAGGTCCATTTCATGTCTGAATGCATAATTAGTCTCCAAGGGGTTGTATTTATCAACTTGTGAGAATTGGAGGTGTTGAACCTAAGTTGTTTGTTCATAGAATTGTCATTGGTGGTAGATGAGGCCTTGAATGTCCCTTTTCGATGTTTGAAGATGGGGTAGTATCTTTTGGTTTGACTAGTACGCCAATTATGCCTATAAGTCTCATGAGTAAGATCTTTAGTCCCTACTGTAATAGGTTTAGGGTGGTTTTGGATATGATACGATGGTTCGTTCCCTAATGAGGTAGTTCATGTGAGTTATTCGAAGGTAGTACTACAAAGTTTAAGGAAGAAGATTGGATGTTAAGTAGGAGAAATGGGGGTTTTGGTGGTAAGAGATTGCCTTCCTAGGTCATGTGATGTTAAGGTGAACTCTAGAAAGATGAAGGTGATTAGAGATTAGCCTAGACCTTGACTTCCTTGGGTTAGGAGCTTCTTGGGTTTAGCAAGCTATTATCGACGTTTGTGAATAAGCTCTCTTCTATTGTTTCCCCTATGACTTATTTGACCCTAAGTAAGGCCAATGTTGTGACAGACGTGTTGAGTGGGGTGATTTGATAGTTCCTGTAGTTAAAATTTCTTGTGTTATTTCATGGTGCTAGTAGTATTCATGTGTATGAGGGTTGATTTTTGATCCATTCGAATCGAGAGACCTAAATTTATTTTCACGAAAACCTACATGGATTTTACTTATTTTGATTTAGAATTTGAATTTTATGATTCTATTTATGTAAGGGTAGTGTTTACTTAATGATTTTAATGTTGTTTAAATCATTATATGAGGATTTACTTTTGGTCTATGAAGTTATAAGTTTGCATGTTCCCTTTTTGAATTATTTATGCATGAGAGATTACACTATGGATTTAAATATGGAATTATTTATGTTTTCACTTCAACTTCAAATAATAAATATTTATTTTTAAATGGAGTAGTAATTACCCATGTCATTACCTCATTGTTCATAGCATATATATTCATGTACATGGATTTTCAAAATTATGTTATGGATAAGCCCAGTTTTGTTTTATGGTATGATTTGATCAAAGGTTGGTTATGACAATGTTGTGATCGCATTTATGTCTTTGATTTTGCCTCTTAAGCATTTTTGGTGCTTGCACCATTTCGGTATATAAATGGGCTATTCCTATGCATAAGTATTAAGACTATGAAATTATGATTTTGGCATTTGAGCCTAAGCATGAATTATTATGAATGATGTTTTGCTTTTAAACCCACTTGTGCATTGAAATGATTTGGAAAGAAAAAAATGACTATTGCCTTTTTGAGAGTATGTATATATATGTTATAAGCATTCTTTTGGGATGACGACTTAGCACCGATAGATTTAGAGAAGGGGGCCTATAAGGTTGCCCCATGTCTTGTTGCATAGAGCCTTGTCTTGTGATATAGGTTGAACTTAGCTTGATGGGTTGGAGGTCTTGCGGTAGTTTGGGCTACTTGTATAGAATGCTTTCTATAAGTTTAGAACTCGTAAGGTTGTAAATATGATTGTTAAGGATGGTCGATTTATTTGATTAACTACAATGGGATAGTCATTTCCCTAAGGTTGACTTGAGGATCACGTTTTGTTCTCAAGTGTGGAGGAGGGTAGGTGATATCCCTAAGTCTCCTATTGAACTAGGAATGAGCATTTTGGTTGTTGGTGGAGTTATTTGGAGCGTTTGTGCACCGGTAATATCTATTGGGTTTCATGAATAGGGTCTTAAAACCCTACCTTGCTATGTATGTAGTGGTCTCTAGCGACGAGCTATTGATTTGCTTAGAGCTTGTGAATCATTTGGGGGTAGTGTTGAAAATCTTGGAGGATGAGAGGTTGTTTGTTAAATATGATAAGTGTAAATTATGGATAAGAAGAATGTGATTAGAACTCCTTCAGAATTATGATATGAGTGTGCATTTTTCCTCGGCAAGGCTAATGTTATGGTTGGTGCTCTAAGTAAGGTGCCTATGGGTAGCCTAGCATATGTGGATAATGATGGGAAAAAGGAGACTAGTTGCCCATTGGTTGGTTAGGTTGGAAGTTACATTGAGGGAAGTTGACAATGGTAGTATAGTTTTCTTGATGGTTCTAAATCTTCTTGGGTTAAGGGGTCAAGATTAGGTAAGGCCTTGATTCAGCCTTACTAGAGATAAAAGTTTTGGGCGAGAAGGTGATAGAGTGGAGGTTGTCCCACAAGGCGGATATGGGTGTTATAGTACCAAGTGGATTAGATGTATTTAAAATTTACAATTGAGTTGATAATTATGAGTCCTTATATAGTGTAGAGGGAGGTTTGTAAGGTTGCATAAGTCTAGGAATTGCCTTTGGTAGGTGTATGCTTTATCTGAGGATGTGTTGGTTACTCTAGTGCTCTAGCACTTTTTTAAATTGTGGGTGATGTGGAGGATATGTTGACTTGGAAGGAAGTCCCGGTGGAGGCATTGGATAGATGAATGGAGAAGTTGATTAATGAGGATGCAGTGTTCATTTTGGCCCTCTTGAAAGGATCATCTAGTCAAAGGTGTCTCCAAGGAAGCCAAAGCAATCTTATAGGAGTGATATTCGTACGTCGCTCAGTATAATCAAGCCTAAGATAACGACTAAGTGCTTCATGTGGTTCCAAGTCTTATGTTTCAGCCCCTATATCATTCATATGCATTAATGGTTAAATTGGCAAGTTTATGATGATTTTACACTTATGATTGAGATTTTGAAAATGGTGTTTTACATGTTATGTTGCATTCTTGTTGGGGTTGATTTGCTGATGATCACTCTTTTCTGGTACATCTCTTTTACATTCAGGGACGAATGTTCCCAAGGGGGAGATACTGTAAAGACCCCAAAAAGTGCCCGAAAACATGTCTCGGAATGCCCAGAATTTTAATTTTCATATATCTCAAAATCCATTTGTTATTTAAAAAATCTGACTCTATATTCTTGTTCAAGGGGTACAAATTAGGAGGAGAAGTGTAACCCCAATTTTAGAGCAATCGAATCACAATTTCAAATTTCCAAAATTTCAATTCTAGAGATGATCCGCGACAGGTCTGCATCGCGGACCTGTATATTTTGCTGCCAGTGATTTCTATCTTGGTCCAAAGCTTTGAGGTCGTGGGCATAAGTGTTCCCAACTGTATTTTTACCTATACTTAGCCTTATTTCACCCTCATATAATCCTAAACATTCTCCAATACTCACTTAAACCCTTAGTCTTATGTTTCTCTCAAGATTCAAGTCCCAAACCCTCATCCCAAGTTAAGGTTCTCCTTCAAGGTTCTTCTTCAAAGTTTCAAGTCTCCATCTCCAATCTTCAACAAGTTCATTTCTAAATAAGTTTATATGGGTTTCTTTCATGGGTTCCTCTCTCCCATGATATCCAAGCCTCTTTTTTACTCAAATTGCATGATTTAAAGTTGATTTACAAATGTTGTCTTGCATATTATGAAATTCACAACACACTATGTTAAAGCTATGTAAAGTTGTGACTGTTTTGCTATGTTTTGAGCTATAAATCTTTGATCTATTTTACAATTTAAGAAAGGGTTTTGATGTATGCTGCTTGAGGGTGTTGCAAGATATTGACTGATGGTTTTACAATGGATTTTCTTGCATGATTTAATCTCTATATTTCGTGGTTTTACACTTGCATTACACATACTCTAAGTGTTTGATAAAATGTCCATATGTGGTTTCTTGAGGAGTTAAAGGTCAAAAGCATGAGATATGATATGATTGGCTACATGATGATGAAATGATCTTATGTATATGATATAATCTATATAAAGTGTTGCATTAGACCATACCCGATCCAAGGGGATGAGAGCCAGAGTAACCATGTTGGGGGCTTATACTAATCAACTATGCGAGGGGTTTATACTTCGTCATCGTGTTGTTAAGGTATGATTACCATCAACTATGTGAGGGGTTTATACCACACAACCCCTATGGGGTTTATACCTTGAATAGCTAGCTTGGTCTCTTCTACACACATGATATCCTATATGAGCATGAGTTACTTAAGCATGTTTTACTTAAGCATTGATCAAACATGTCAAATTCTATATTATGCCTAGTGCTTAATATTACGCATTTTGGTTATGATGCTTATCTATTGTTGTATTTTATCCTACATAGTTAGTACAATCAAATGTACTAACACATACTCTATGCCTTCATGATGTCACCATGTAGGAACCGAGGCCAAAGTTGATCATCCTCCTCTGCGTGGCTAGTTCAGTGCTATTCAAGCTAGTAGGTGAGTCCTCCGCTTCGGGGACCTAGTTTTATGTTTCTTTTATTATATATTGAGACATTCATCTTTATTGTTTATTTTGACTATGAGGGTGATCCCGATTACATTGTCTTGGTCCTGCCTTTATATATGTATTTGAGGTGGTTGTTGGACATGCTATGTATCTATGAAACGAGTTGAGTCTTGTCTCTTGATTATGATGATATGGAAGTTCTGTCCCTTTTCCCTAGTTTCCCCAATCTTTTATCTCTTGATACTTGATTAGTGTTTCCACAACCAAGTATGTGTAATGATGCTCTAAGAGGCTTGCTTGGGGTCCCTTCGAGTACCCCCTGCATCGTGTCATGTCTAGGCCCTAGGTTTGGGTCTTGACACGTATGTGTCAATAGTCAATGAAAAATTCGGCCTAACAGGCCAATCTTGCTTTATTCTAGTCCATCATAGGTAATGACAGAAAAACATAGCAATAATAGTGATATCATAAGTCTACACAATCGCTAGGGCTAACGGGATCAAATTTATACTACAAATGAAGTCATCGTACGACAAGTAGTCAAAAAGTAGTCTCACAGTCATCATATCCCAACAATATTATGCAACATACTCCCACAGACAATGGTTAGGTAAGAATACATTCCTGCCCAACGATATAAACTCATATGCGACCCTTATCCAGCCTCCCTGTGTGTAATAGTACAAGCATATATAAAAATTATGGCATTTACCGTCAACAACATAGATACGATCCCACAACAATGCTTAATAAGCATAAGGGGCACAATTAGCATCTCATGTACATCTCAAACCAGCATCCATATAGTTTTACTAAACCTAAGATTTAGGGAAAGTCTAGTCTACCTAGAAACCAACACCTAAAACATCAAATCAACCTAGCAAAGATTTTCCTCTCCTAATAGTCTCCCAACTATGCTTAACTATTAAAATGAATTTCAATGGAATCAATTCTAATAACTTGAAGAACAGGTCAAATTTAGACAAAATGGGCCTAAATTGAAAAAATAGGGCCCATGCCGGAAATTCCAAATAAAATCCCAACAACAGCCCCAACAACATCCTAGGTCAGCAACAAAAACTTCGGCCCCAAATGGACCCTAGAACACCTAGAATTGCCTTAAAATGAAATTAAAAACATTACCAGGAAAACACCATCTCCATACATTCTCAGTAAAAATTTAGGAAAATCGGACAATTTTAGCCACCACCCAGCATACCACAGTTTTTCCCTCGGAGCATAGAATAAATATATACTCTAGTTTCACTTAATTTTGTTAAGAATCATCTAAGATATTAACACTCAGAGTTTTTGAATTTTTCAAGAAAGGGTTTAGCCAAAATAGTGAAATTACATCAAAATGTGCATCAAATCGTGAATCCAACTTCACCACCATGTTTCTTGCGAAAATCCGAGTTATGTGGATCTTTAAATCACTGAAAATGGACCTGAAATACAATTTTTATAAGCTTTGGAAGTTAAGTGCGAGGGTTGCTCAAGAAGTGTTGAAGCACTTATATAGGCCCTGATGTGCTGCAAAAATACGACAACACTATTAATGCTTAAAATTTAGAATATTACGTGTTCTGAATGTGATGTTAGTTGGTTTTATGTATTTTTGTGTTTATATTTGCAGGATTACAGGTTGACTATGATTTTGCAGAATATTACAGAAATATCTAGTTTTTTCTATCTAACAAAATGCTCTACGGGTCATAGATCATTCTACGGGCCATAGGGAGGTTTCGTGAAGATTTCCAGTGAGGGTTCTTTTTTGAAGTTTATTGTATGAACATGCAGATGAGTCATTGAGGAGTTTATGAGTTGTAGAAGAGGATTCATACCTTGAGGATAAAAAAATTGGAATTAAAGGAATGTCATTAGATGAAACACCCTTTATGGATCATAAACCATTGTATGAGTCATAAAGGGATGTCATAGAATTAAAGTCCAAAATTCCAGCGGCTAAGTACGGTACCCCGATTACGTGTCGTAGACGTCTATATGGGTCGACCAGTTCTCCTATTTTCTGTAGGACTTGAATTTTAATTATTTTAAATAGGTTTTTAGGTTAGTTATCAAAACTTTTCACCTAGTGCTTGGAGAACTCAATATTTTGAGAGAAATTATTATAATATCATATTGGAGAAGCTTTGAGAACACTTATGGATTAATTCAATCTTTAAGCTCGTGATTTTCATTGAAATTTGATTGCTTGTTCTTAATTCTATTGTGTAAGTGTTCAATTATGTCTTCTCAAGTTATAATTCCTGCATCTACACATAGCATGAGTAGTTGAATCCACAAGTAAGGTTATGGGAACCATGAAGAACTAACACGGTAAAACCAGATAATTCATAATTCTTGGAAGGTGTATCTGCATGTATTGTCTAATTCTCTTCTCTTTGCATATTTTATAGTGGCAGCCAACATTAGGACCCACGTAGTGTTACTAACTGGACCAAGGTAGTAATGAATAAGAAAAGAGTTAATGAATATGATTTGATTTATGTGCTCTCATCTAATCAACCAAATTGGGTCAAGGGGATGTTGTATAGGGACTATTAAGTAATGGTTAGTAATGCACTCTATGGAGATGGGCCAAGTCACATAGTTAAATTCATCTCTCACCATAGACCAAAGGGCTTGGGGAACATGAATTACCATTCTGCATACTATACACGATAAAATAATTAGGTTATCTGGTGAAACTGAGTTGGGGAACACAACACCTTAGTTTCTCTCTATTATTGACTTCTCTCTTATGATAGTTCGTTAGTTTTATTTCTCATTGATTTTTGCAAACCCCCCTATGGGAAATTAAGTCGGTTAATTATTCAGATTGAATGTTGGTGAATTCTCTTAAGTCTATGTATTCCCTATGAGTTCGACCATAACCTTGGTTAGTTTAAATATCTTGATAATGACTAGTTCATCCTCTAAAAAGGAGGTATAACTTGGGCGACATCAAGAGTTTGGCACCGTTGATGTGGAATACTGCCAGACTTAATGAATTTATTAGTATTCATTAGTAATTTGAATGTTAAATGTTAGTTTTATTATTTAACTTTTGTTTAATGTTTTTGTTCTTTTTAAGGGTGTAGGTGTAGTGTATGCTCAAAACTCGGTTTGATCCAGAGATCTACAGTACATTAAGAAGAATAGCCTAAGACAATACTAACAACACAAATAATGAAGCTCTGAACAGGAATAATAACATGGATGCTGAGAAAGAGAATCAACCTCCTTTGGAGGACATTGCTCCACTACCTTAGCATTTCAATGCCAATGCTCACTAGTGGAATTAGTACAGGTTGAGTCCAATGGTTATGGATGTGATTGGAGCTATTGTGTTTCCATAATTAGAGGTAGAGACAAAGTTTATTGTCTCGAGTGGGTTACTTCAGATCCTTGTAGAACCGTAGGCTATTTGAAGGTTTGCCATTAGAGGATCCTTATAGCCACCTACATAATGTGACATTCGTCTGTATGAGTCTGATGGGAACATGGAATATGTCTATGGAAGTTGTTGGACTTCGTGTCATCCTATTGTCTCTTATGATTAATGCTGCATTCTTGCTATCTGAGCTCGCCCAGAGTTTGATCACTAGTTGGGCAGACTTGCAGAAGGCCTTTATGTAGTGGTACTTCCCTAGATTGAAGAAGCTCAAATTGAAGGACCAGATCAACAACTTCGAGTAACTTCTTGGTGATTCGATAAGCACTACTCTGGAGAAGTTCAAAAAATGTTTTAGGAACATCCCGAGCCACAAGATAGTTGATGACGCCTCGATAGAGATCTTCTACCATGCCCTTTATGAGAGCAGTCAGACCAGTGCTGACACTATCATGGGGGGCATGTCTTTGGATCAACCATTTACAATGATTGCAGTTGGAATGAAAAGAGTGGTTAAGATAAATCGTGCATAGGGCAATAAGATAAAGCATCCATGAAGAGTTCATGTGTTGTTAGTGTATGTCCAGAGCAAGCAAGAATTAGTGAAGAGATCATGCAACAGATTTGCATAGGTATGAAGGTGATGATGAATTAGAGCCAAGACAGATTGAATAGTGTTTCATCAAACGGGGGGTTCCTAGACAAAACCCATGGTCCAATCAGGACTATTGGCACCAAGGTCAAGGAAACCAAGGTTAGAACTTTGGTAGAGATGGATTTTAAAGAGACGGCCGCAGAGGTTACTATGATCAGAACAGGGGTCTATATGTTGATTGGGGTTGCAGAGAAAGCTTCAGGAAATAGTCTTTACATGCTATCGCACAACTAAAATGTAGGTGTAAATAGATCCAAAATTGAGGGGATGTTTGATCGCCTGTTGAAGAAGACTGAGACACCGAATGAGACTCTAAGGGGCATGAAATCAGAGATTTCAAGTATTAATATAAAGATAGTGTCTGATTCTATTGTTATCAAATAGCTAGAGTGTACATTGCCTATTAACTCTGTACAAAATACTAAAAAAGAAGGGCAGTGTATGGAGCTTGCTACTCGAGGTGGCAATAGCACGATTGATGCTCCAATGCCAGTTGATGTAAAAGATTTCGAAAGGATATGGGTGCGGCCAAGGATGCTGATGAAGAAGATGATTGTGGCAAGGATGGAGTGAGTGAAGCAGCTAATGTTCCATAGAGGTTGAAGGCCATTGCTAGACCTCCTCCTCCCTTCCCTTGAAGAATCAAAAAGAGGGAGGAGGAGGGAAAATTCAAGCACTTTGTCTCCATGTTGAAGTAGCTCACCATCAATGTCCCCCTCATTGAGGCATTGTAGAAAATGTAAGGGTATTCTAAGTACACGACAAGCTTGGTCACCAAAAAGTACATTGTGAGTCAAGAGTACTCCCAAGAGCTTCAACATTGTAGTGCTATTGCTACAAGGTCCTTGGTTTATAAGAGAGAAGATTCAGGTGCTTTCACCATAACCTGTACCATTAGAGATGTGGAGTTCACAAGGACACTATGTGTTCTAGGTACCAGCATTAATCTGATGCCCCTTACAGTCTACAAGAAGCTTGGATTGGGAGCCCTAACCCTAACTAGTATGCGCTTGTTTATTTTAGATTGCACAGTAAAGATGCTAGTGGGGATACTATATGATGTGTTGGTAAAAGTTGAAAAGTTCATATTCCCTGTATACTTTGAGATCCTAGATTGCAAAGTTGACTTTGACGTCCCAATCATCATGGGAACATCATTCCTAGCAACTAGTAGAGCATTACTAGATACGGAAGCCAGTCAACTCAGTTTTAGATTAAATGATAAATAAGTTGTCTTCAATATTTGTCAATACATGAAGCATCTTGTTGATTTGCATAGTGAAATCAAGGCAATTGGTGAGATCTGAGTAATCAATTTGTCCAAGTCATTCCACGAAAATAAATTAGGCACTACTTGGGAGGCAAACCAAGGTGGAGACTAGCGCTTAGGTGCCCAAGTATTCTTTTCGACCCTTTATGTGTTATTTTATTTTGTTTTTATGAATTATGGACAATACATATCTTTTTTGATAGGGTGTGGATAGTTATGGGCCTTAGTGAAGTCTGAGAAGGTTGGGTCCATAAATACCCCAATTATTTATCCTAGGGTTTTTGCCTGTGTTCTTTTTCCTTGTGGGTATTTACTTTCTCTTCAACCAGCACATTTAGGATGTTTAGGTAATATTTATAGTGTGACACTCCATAACTTAATGCTCTTTAATGTCCATGTTCTAGCCTTATTTGGTGAGGTTGCAGGTGTACTAGATTCATGGGAGACTCCTAGTACCTAGACGAGTTCCAGACTTATCTCCAAGTTGAGTTTTGGGTGTTATTTCATACAAGGGTCAAATTTAAACTATAACATGTCAAATGAAATCTCTTTGAGTTAACTTCACAACACACTTGGTTTAACCTCATTCGAAGTTTTAATGAACGAGTTATGATCATTTTTTTGAGGCCCTCCCGTGCAGTGTTGTTACACGGACTGTTTGACGGCCAGTGTGGCCTTTAACGGGCTGTTTGGGGTCGCACGGTTTGGGAAAGGACATTTTTTGCACTAAGGAAGGTGGAATGCCTAGTGGTATGGGCCATGTCGCTCACCATTGATGGTGGGAATGGCCACAATGTGTGCCAAAGAGAGCTTGTTGGAAATTGGGGAAAATATGGCTAAGGGTGGTGCCATGGGCACTATTGATGGGCCGTAAAGAGTGGGACGACACGTGGCACTTTGATGTATGGTGGCCTATAACATTTTTTGGTGTAAGTGAGGTGTGAAGGACTAGTACATGGTTCATGTAATGCCACACAGTCCATGAAGCGGCCCATCCAAGTGACGAGACGTCAATCTTTCCAAGTTTCCCAACCTCCATTTTTCACAAAGGCAATTCATAAGGGCACTCCTCATGACCCATAGAGTGACACATAGATAGTGAAATCTCCAGTTAGATGACACTTTTCCAATTTTTCCATCCGTTCACTAATGGCATTTTCGAAAATGCTAATTATCCTAATGAACCTTTTTGACTTTTTAGGCTATCTTAACCTTCCTAGATGACCTAAACTCTAATCTTAAGGATCCAATTTCAATAATCTCACCTCAATCACACTCCAAAATCCTCTCAATACCCTTCATCAAGCCCCAATTCGATTTCAAGAAAACCCTAGAACAAGATTGGATTCCGAGATCACTTCCTAGCCTCTACTCTTCCCAGTCTCAATTCCAAGCAACTCTAGACCTAAGGTATGTCAATTTCTTTCATGGGTTCCTTTCATCTATGATACCCAACCTTTCTTTTTCGTATATTTCATTATTTAAAGTTGAATTTACAAATGGTCTTCTAGTATGAGCACGCCTATGAACTATGCTAAATCTATGTAATGTTGCGACTATTTTGCTATGATGTGAGCCATATATCTTGTATCTGTTTTAAGTTTTGATGAGGGGTTTTGATGTGAATGTCTTGGGGGTGTTGCAAGGTGTTAATTCATAATTTTATAATAGATTTTATTGTATGATTTCATTCCTAAATTGAATGGTCTTATACTCCTATTGTACACCTACCAAGTGTTTGGTAAGATGCCCGATTTTGGTTTCTTGAGGAATTGAAGGTCCAAAGCATGAGATATGATATGACTCATGTTATAATGATGGAATGAGCTTATGTTACTAATAAATTCTATATAAAGTGTTGCATTAGACTATACTCAACCGAGTTGGGGGTTTGTACTCATTAACCATTTGACAGGTTAGTACTTCACCACCTGCGATGATTGGGGTGTGACCATCATCAACTGAGTTAGGGGTTTGTACTCATCAACCATGTCAGGGGTGTATATTTGATGACCTAAGATGATTGGGGTGAGACCAACATCAACCATGTGAGGGGTTTAAACTTCACTACTAGGATAATTGGGGTGTGACCAACATCAACCATGTAAGGTGTTTATACCTCACAACCTTGGATGATTGGGGTATGACCATCATCAACCAACCAAGGTTGGAAAGTTAGTTTTGTCTCTTCTTCACATATGATATTCTATATGACCATGATTTACTTAAGCATGTATTACTTTAGCATTGATCATATATGCCATATTGATATATTATGCCTATTGTCTATTGTTACGTAATTATGATGACTATTCCTTATTGCACTGCATCCCACATACTTAGTACATTTAAACATACTAATAGATACTCTTGAATACATTATATCACTATGTATGAACTAGTGCCCGAGTCTATCCTCCTTCTCTATGTGGCTTGGCAGTGTTATTCCAAACTTGTTGGTGAGTCCTCCATTTCGGGGACCTTAGTCTATGTTAATATTATCTATATATTAAGACACTATGTTATGTTCTATTGATTGTGAGGATGAGCCTAGTAGCTCTGTGTTGGCCCCCGCTCTATCTATGTATTTAGAGGTGTATGTTGGACAAGTGGTGTATTTGCAATATGAGTTGTGACTCGTTGTTTTGGTTACATTGTTGCTTTGGCAAGCATTTCCTTAACCCCATTACCCTTGTTTTAATATATATGTCTTTATCAAGGATGTGTTATGACAAGTAAGGAGACTTGATTGGGGTCCCTTTGGGTTTCCTATTCACCGTGTCACTTCTAGGCCCTAGGCTTGGGTCATGACGAACATGGTATTAGATCACTAAGTTGATAGTTCCTAGGATTCCAACTATATTGATTATACTCCGATTCATGTTTAAGAAGCACGCCATGATTATCGATAGGAGTCTATGAGGCATTGTAGGAAATGTTTCCCTTCTTCATATCTTAAGTTGTGCTATAGAGTTGTGGTAAGTATTCCCCCCCTCCACCCCCCAATGATTGTTATTTGCTATGCTAGATCATGCCAAATACTAGAGGAAGATGGGCCTAAACTCCCAAGTAGAAACCTACCAATGGTGAGCTTGGGGATGCCCTTACTATGCTTGCCCAACTGGTGGCCAACCAAGTACAACAAGGGGCCCAAGCCCCTCATACTACAACCCCGGGAGTTAGGGTAAGAGACTTCATGAGGTTGAATCCTCCAATTTTCCATGGGTCAAAGGTGGATGAAGATCCACAAGAGTTTATCTGTGAAATCTATAAAATCTTGTCTAACATGGGTGTTGCACCAAATGAAAAGACGGAGTTGGCGACATATCAACTCAAAGGGTTGGCTCGAATTTGGTTTGATTAATTGAAAGGTGAGAAGGGTAATGGCCACATGGTCCTTTGGGTGGAATTCAAATTGGCCTTCCATAGTTGGTTCTTCCCTCTTGAGCTTAGGGAAGCAAAGTTGGTTGAATCTATGAATTTGAAACAAGGTGGTATGAGTGTGAGGGAGTACACCCTCAAATTTAATCAACTTTTAAAGTATACTCCTCACATGGTGCCTCTATTGTTGCTAGGAATGTTTATAGAAGTTGTCCTTTTTGCATTTTGCATAAGTTGATGCCTTGGTGAATAAGACATGGTAGATTTTTATGTCATTCTTGGGATGGATTGGTTGTATAGCTACTATGCGTCTGTTAATCGGAGAACCCGTAGGTTCAAGTTTCACTTCCCAAATGAACTTGTCCTTGAGTGGGAAAGTCATGATATGGTGGTAAAGGGTTGATTTATTTCATGCATTAAAGCCGATAGGTTGATTTTCAAGGGGTGTTTGTACCATCTTGTGAGAGTAAAAAATGTGGAGTCCAAAGTCCTTTCAATAGAGTCGGTCCCAGTTGTGAATGAGTTTCTTGATGTCTTCCCAAATGACCTTTCTAGTGTCTCTCCCGAAAGAGAGATAGATTTTGGCATAGATCTCCTTTTCAATACTCAACCTATCTTTATTCCCCCTTATCGTATGGCCCCGGCAGAGTTGAAGGAGTAATTGAAAGATTTGTTGGAGAAAGGATTTGTTAAACCTAGCACCGGTGTTGTTTGTAAAGAAGAAGGATGGGTCACTTAGAATATGCATTGACTACCAGCAACTAAATAGGGTCACTATAAAAAATAGGTATTCTCTTCCAAGGAATGATGGCTTATTTGACCAATTGCAATGGTTTAACTTTTTCTCTAAGATTGACCTTTGGTCCGGGTATCATCAAGTGAAGGTGAGGGAGTGTGATATTACTAAGATGGCCTTCCAAACTAGATATGGGCATTATAAATTCATGGTGATGTTTTTTGGGTTAACTAATGCACTGACCATCTTCATGGACATAATGAATAGGGTTTTCAGACTCTACCTTGATTCTTTTGTGGTGGTCTTCAATGATATTCTGATCTATTCGCATGGTAAGGAGGAGCATATGGGGCATTTGAGGGTTGTGATGCAAAGAGTGGGAAGAGAAATTGTATACTAAATATGGAAAGTGTGAATTTTGGTTGAAGGAGATTTCATTCTTGAGTCATGTGGGATCATAAGAAAATTGATGTGATTAGCAATTGTCCTAGACCATTAGACCGGTCAGGTATTAGGATCTTCTTGGGCCTCACGGGTTTCTGTAGAAGGTTCATGAGTGGATTCTCCTCCATTACTTCCCCTTTGAAAAAATTGACTCAAAAGAAGGTTAAGTTTGTATGAACTGATGAATGTAAGAAAAGCTTTCAAACTTTGAAAGATAGGCTTATGTCTACTCCTACATTGTCACTATCGGATAGGCTTGAGGGTTTTGTTGTGTATTGTGATGCATCTAGGGTTGGTTTTGGTGGTGTGCTTATGCAAAATGATAAGGTCATTGCCTATGCTTCTAGGCAACTCAAAGTGCATGCAATGAACTACCCTGCCCATGATCTTGAATTGGTAGCCATGGTGTTTGCATTAAAGATTGGACGTCATTATTTGTATGGGGTACATGTTGATGTCTTCACCAATCATAAGAGCCTCCAATATGTCTTCACTCAAAATGATCTCAACTTAAGGCAAAGAAAGTGGCTAGAACTTCTTAAGGACTATGACATGAGTGTGCCTTACCTCCCGGGTAAGGAACATGTTGTGGCGGATGCTTTGACTCGGGTGTCTATGGGTATCCTAGGTCATGTGGATGGTGGTGATAGCGATATAGCTAAGGAGGTGCATAGATTGGCTAGATTGGAGGTGAGGATGGAAGATGTGTGTAGTGGTGTTGTTGTGGTTGATGGTTCCAAATCTTCATTTGTTGATGAGGTTATAGCGCAACATGATCTAGACTCCTCCTTGCTTGAGTTGAAGGCTTTGGTGAATGAAGACAAGATAGAGGTTTCCTCCCAAGGGGGAAATAGGGCCCTTAGATACTAGAGTAGATTGTGTGTGTCATGTGTTGATGGTTTGAGGGAGAGATTTCTTAATGAAGCCCATAATTCCTCTTATTCTATCCACCTTGGTTCCACCAAAATGCATAGAGACTTGAGGGATGTGCATTGGTGGGGAGGCATGAAGGAGGACATTGTCAAATTCGTTTCAGGTTGTCATAGTTGTCAATAAGTCAAAGCTGAATATCAAAAGCCAGGTGGCCTAACCCAAGACATAGAGAATCCATCTTGGAAGTGGGAGATGATTAAGATGTATTTTGTGGTTGGAATGACCAAGACTCGAAAAGGTTTTGATTCCATATGGGTGGTGGTTGATAGGATGAAAAAATTGGCTTGTTTTCTATCGGTTAAGACCACATATGGGGCTGAAGAGTATGCAAGGTTGTATATCCATGAGTTAGTGAGCTTACATGGGATCCCTTTATCTATCATATTGGATCGGGGTGCATAATTCACTTCACACTTTTGGAGGTCTTTTCAAAGGGGTCTTGGTACAAATGTTCACCTTAGTATGGCCTTTTATCCCCAAACGGATGGCCAATCTGAATGAACCATTCAAACCCTTGAAGACATGCTTAGAGCATGTGTGTTGGACTTGAGGGGTAGTTGGGTTGACCATCTTCCTTTGATCGAATTTGCGTACAACAATAGCAATCACTCTAGCATCAATATGGTTCTTTTTAAGGCTCTTCATGGGAGACGATATAGATCACTGATTGGTTGGTTTTAGATTAGAGAGGTGGCCTTATTCGGACCAGATCTAATTATGGATCCTTTTGAGAAGGTTAGGATGACTAGGGAAAGGTTAAGAACATCCCAAAGTCATCAGAAATCTTATTCCGATGTGTGAAGAAAAGACCTTGAATTCAAACTAGGTGATTGGGTTTATTTGGAGGTTTCTCCAATGAAAGGTATGGTCTGTTTCGATAAAAAGGGGGAATTTAGTCCAAGGTGCATTGGTTCTTATGAGGTCTTGAGGAAGATTGGGAAGGTAGCTTATGAGTTGAACTTTCCTAGTGAAATGTACTTGGTTCATCCGGTGTCACATATCTCTATGTTGAGGAAATGCGTGGGTGACCCTAATGCCATTATGCCTCTTGGTGTGGTGGGTGTTGCTGAGGATGACTTTACTTTTGAGGAGGTCCTAGTTTGGATTTTGGATAGGAAAGTGAAGAGATTGAGGAACAAGGAGGTGACATCCTTTAAGGTCTTTTGGAGGAATCAACAAGTCGAAAGTGCTACATGGGAGGCCGAAGTGGACATACAAAAGCGATATCCTTATCTTTTCAACTCCATTCAAGCTAAGGTATTAATCATAAGTCCCCTATACAATTTCAAGCCTTAATTTTTTGACTTAAGCAATAGCATGCATTCATGATTATATAGACAACATTTTATGGTAAATTTTGATGTTCAGGTTGAGACTTTTGAAAATCATGTTTGGATACATTTGTTTCATCCATGTCAGGCTAAAAATCTTCATAGCTACCTTGCTTGTGTACATTTCTTTTATATTTGGGGACGAATGTTCCTAAGGGGGAGATATTGTGACACTCCATACCTTTATGCTGATGTATATCCATGTTCAAGCCTCATTTGGTTAGGTTGGGGGTGTACTAGATTCATGGGAGACTCCTAGTACCTAGACAAGTTCAAGACTTATCTCCAAGTTGTGTTTTGGGTGTTGTTTCATATAAGGGTTAACTTTAAACTAGCATACCTCTTACCATATTTAGAACTGGATGGCCCATGACATGTCACAACGCACTTGGTTTCACCTCATTCCGAGGTTGGCTGAAGGAGATATGATCGTTTTCGTGAGGCTCTCCCTTGTAGTGTTGTCACACGAACTATTTGATGGCCAGTGTGGCCTTTGACAGGCAGTTTGGGGTACCTAGGGTTGGGAAATGCCATTTTTGGAACTAAAGAAGGTGGCATGACCAGTGGTATGGGTCGTATGGCTCACCACTGATAGTGGGGATGGCCACAAGGTATGCCAAAGGTAGCTTGTTGGAAATTGGGGAAAATGTGGATAAGGGTGGTGCCACGGGCACTGTAGAAGGGCCATGTAGAGTGGGACGGCCCGTAGAACATGGATGTGTGGTGTCCTGCAACATTCTTTTGTCTAAGTCAGGTGGGACAAGCCAGTACACGGTCCGTGTAATGCCACATAGTCCGTGAAGCGGTCCATCAAAGTGACGAAACGTCAATCTTTCCATGTTTCCAACTTACATTTTTTTTCACCAAGGCAATCCATATGGAAACTCTACATGACCCATGGAGTGCCACACGGCCAGTGAAGTTCCTAGTGAGATGACACTTTGCCAATTTTTCCATCCGTTCACGAATGACATTTTCGTAAATGCTACTTATCCTAATGACCCTTTTTGACTTTTTAGGCTATCTTAGCCTTCTTAGAAGATCTAAACTCTAATCTTAAGGACCCAATTTCACTACTCTCATCTCAATCAAACTCCCAAATCCTCTCAAGAGACTCCATCAAGCCCCAATTCAATTTCAAGGAAACCAAAGAACAAGATTGGATTCCAAGATCATTTCCAAGCCTCCACTCTTCCCAATCTCTATTCCAAGCAACTCTATACCTAAGGTATGTGATTTTCTTTCATTGGTTTCTTTCACCCATGATATCTAAGCTTTCTTTTTCCTAAATTTCATTATTAAAAGTTGAGTTTATAGATGGGTCTACGAGTATGAGCATGTCTATGAACTATGTTAAAACTATGTAAAGTTATGACTATTTTGCTATGATGTGAGCCATATATCTTGGATCTATTTTATGTTTTGATGATGGATTTTGATGTAAATGTCTTGGGGGTATTATAAGGTGTTAATTTATGGTTTTTTTTCAATAGATTTTCTTGCATGATTTAATCCCTAATTTTCATGGTCTTATGCCCCCATTGTACACCCATCAAGTGTTTGATAAGATGTTCGGTTTTGGTTTCTTGAGGAATTGAAAGTCCAAATCATGAGATATGATATGAATGATGCTAAAATTATGGAATCATCTTATGCACATGAGAAATTCTATGTAAAGTGTTACATTAGACCATACTCAACCGAGTTGGGGGTTTGAACTCATCAACCATTTGAGGGGTTAGTACTCTACCACCTAGGATGATTGGGGTGTGACCATCATCAATTGATTTGGTGGTTTGTAGTCATCAACCATGTGAAGGGTTTATACTTCACCAACGAGGATGATTAGGGTGCGACCAACATCAACCATGTGAAGGATTTATACTTCACCACTAGGATAATTGGGGTATGACCGACATCAACCATGTGAGGGGTTTATACCTCGCCACCTAGGATGATCGGAGTGTCACCATCATCAACTAACAAAAGTTGGAAGGTTAGTTTGGTCTCTTCTTCACATATGATATTTTATATGAGCATGTTTTACTTTAGCATTGATTATGCATGCCATAGTGCTATATTGTGCCTATTGTCTATTGTTACGCATTTTGATTATGATGCCTATTCCTTATTGCATTTCATCCCACATACCTAGTACATTCAAACATACTAACGCATACTCTTGCCTATATGATAACATCATATATGAACTGGTCCTGAGTCGATCCTCCTCCTCCACGTGGCTAGGCGGTGCTATTCCAAGCTTATTGTTGAGTCCTTCATTTTGCAGGCCTTAATCTATGTTGTTTTATGTATGTATTAAGACACTATCTTATGTTCTATTGACTATGAGGGTGAGCCCGGTAGCCTGTCTTGGCCTCCGCTCTATCTATGTATTTAGAGGTGTATGTTGGACAAGTTGTGTATTTACGATATTAGTTGTGCCTCCTTGCTTTGGTAACGTTGTTGTTTTGGCAAGTTTTTCCTTAGCCCCATTTCCCTTGTTTTAATATGTTTATCTTTTGTATGCTTTTGTGACCAAGGATGTGTTATGACAAGTAAAGAGCCTTTATTGGGGTCGCTTCGGGTTCCCCATTCACCATGTCACGTCCAGGCCCTAGGCTTGGTTCGTTACATGTAGCATATAATACCAATACTTGTGGCATATGACATGCTTTTCTGTTCTATTTGAAAAATGATACTCACCAAAAATTTTGATTAGTAGTTAGATAACAACCATTCATGTTTAGGTACATGACAATGTCTGTTGTGATAAGTGAGTGTATATTGAGCTAGAAAGCATGATGTGAGAATCTTTAGTCAATAATGTATGTAATGCCATCTGAGTATGAGCATAATTTGCTAGATTCATATATTTTTTTCCAATTCAAAACTTACCCTATTACTCTAAGTTAGATTGTAGATTAATAGGATTAGGAAAGAATCTCAGGCCATTGTTCTTAATATTTCACTTATACTAAAATGACCATCCAAAACTGATATAATCCCTTCTTCCTAATGTTTGAGCCTAACATGCACCTATTTTTTGAAAACTCCTGATTAACCTACCCTTGTTAGTAGAAAAATCCTAAAGTTGGCCTTGGTCCTTCCTTGAACATTGCACACCTTGATTGAGGCAAAAAGCATAAGTTGAAGGTGTCTACCAAAAGTAGCCTTGGGTCGGAGGACAAATATTGTGCACCTCAACACATGCTAAAAGCCTAAGTTGAGGATGACTAGTGTAAAAGTGAAATAGAAAACAATATAAGGGGGTGAGTTAGTGATACAGAGAAAAATGAAAATTCATGTACTGGGTGCATGAGAAATAAGTGATTCCTTAGTGTTAAGTTAAAAAGCAAATGAAGTGTAGAATCAAGGAAAAAAGTTGATAAATGAAAAGAAAGCATCTAGAAAGCTTGAAATAGGAAAAAGTGAGAAATAAGGAGAAAAGAACAGATTTGGTAGGGCGTGTAGAAAAATGTAGTGTCAAGGAGGGCCTTTAATTACTATTTTCCCATAATATCATACCAAAGCCCCTGAGCCTACGTTACTAATGTGCTGCCAAAATACAACACTTTTAATGCTCAAAACAATGGATTCTATGTGTTCTCAATGCGACATTTATGGTTTTTCTACGTTTTTGTGTTTAGTTTTGTAGGAAAGTAGGTTGGTTATGACTTGGTGCAAAATTGCAGAGTTTCCTAGTTTTTGGTGATTTATGAGACCATCTATGAGTCGAAGATCATTCTAAGAGTTGTAAGGGATTCAACGAGTATTAGAGTTTTTCTTTTGACAAATTCTAGAGATGGATGTTATCTGATCATCAGCTATTTGAAAACTCTATATGAGTCGTAGAACATTCTATGAGTTGTATAAACAGGTGTTGTGAATATTTCTAGATAGGAGTAACATTAAGCAGTTGAAGCCTACGAGTTTGAAATATTAGTCGTAAATCAGTTTATGAGTTGTGAAGATGGTTCATAGAATAGAAGTGTAAGATGCTAGAAGCTTATTACAAGACCACGATTACGACTCATAAATTACATTACGAGTCATAAATACATTTCATAGAGTCCATCGACAAGTTTTTCTATTTTATGTAGGATTTAATTATCATTACTATAAAGAGTATATTTAGGTCATTATTTAGAGAGAGCCAGTAGTTTAATTGTAATTATGGTTAGAATACAACTTTTAGAGAGAAAATTGACAGAATACACTTGTGAAATAATTTGATCTTTAAATCTTGTGATTTTTAATAAATTTTGGATTTGCTTGATTATCAATTCAATTGGGTAAGTGTCTAATTATGTTTTCTCAATTCATATTTTCTTCATCCACCCATAGCATGAGTAGCTAAATCCACAGCTGGAGTTAAGGGAACCATTAAGATGTAACAAAGTTAACCTAGGCAATTTACAATTCGTAGAATGGGTATTTGCAGTATTAATCAATTCTCTTTGTTTTGTATGTTTTCAACTGGTGGCCAACATTAGAACTTACATAGTTTTACTTACTGGACAAAGGTAGTAATGAATATGAATAGAGATTGATTAACAAGATTCGAGGATGTGTTCTCATCTCATTAACCAAACTAGGCTAAGGGGAGGTTGACTGGGATTTATAGGTAATGGTTAGTATTGCACACTATGGAGATAGGCTAAGCCACATAGGGAAATTTGCCTCTCACCTTTGACCAATTTCACGACCTAAGCCTAGGGCCTAGCCTTGACACGGTGAATGGGAACCCAAAGGGATCCCAAACAAGCCGCTTAGCATATCATTTACACATCCTTGGTGGTGGAAGTAATTAAACAACAATATGAGAACAGAAATACAGATAAAGGGACTAAGGAAGCCTTTCATAGCGAAAATCATTAAAGGAGACAAAGGTCAAAGAATAAATACATAACTTGTCCAATAACACCTCTAGCGTAGATTGGGCAGGGGCCAAGACAGTTTTCCAGGCTCACTCTCAGAGTCATAAGCATCTAAACAATTAAAAAATGTCTTAACATAACATAGGATCAATAGCTATTGTCCTTGGAGTTAAGGACTCACCAAGCTTGCTTCAAGAGATGGTACTAGCCACGTGGGAGAGGAAGATGATCAAGTGGTGCTCCAGTTCTTACATGGTAGCATCATGTAGGCATAGAGTATATGTTAGTATGTTTGAATGTACTAAGTTTGTAGGATGCAATGTAACAAGAGATAAGTAACATAGTCAAAAAGCATAATTAGGCAATAGATGAGTATATATCAACACATACATATATTCCTTTAATCATCATAATCCCATTTAACTCAATGTCATGCAATAGGCATTCGATATCTCAAAAGCCCTTAACCAGGAATTTTATCAAACATATGGTGGGTGTGTAAAATACATTCAAAATAGTGCAATTCAAGAGTGAAATCATGTTAGAAAACATAATGTAAAGCAAAACCCAGCAATATGTCATATCACCCTCATATAAGATACATTTAAACACTTCATAAAATTTCATCAAAGAATATGGATTTATTACTCAAAACATGCTTAAACTTTCCACATTTGATGAAAACCCGAACATATTTTATAATCAAATTCATAGTAAGAATACCCATAAGTAAATCAACTTGAAAAAATGTAATTCGTATAAAAAAGAAGGTTAGGAACCATGGGTGAAAGGACCTAATGGTTGGAACCCATATACCACAACATTGGAGATTCCCTTGATGATGATTGGAATGAGAACTTGAAGGTTGAATGAAATCCATACATCCGAAATGAGATTTGGACACTTGAATTTTTTGTGAAATATTTGTCTAAGTATTGAGAGGGTATTAGGGAATGCCTTGAATGAGATGAGGTTGAAAATGACTAAGTGTAGGTGTTTTTATGCATAGGAAGGCTTAGCCCGAAGATCCAAAGGCCTTGGACTACACAAGTAATAACTGGCAACATTTACCACTGGCCCATGCCCTGGCCACGTCTCGCCAGGGGCATGGATCGACACTGGATAAGGAATTCTCAGAAAAATGAAATTTTAATATGGTTGCTCGAAAATTGGGCTTAGACCCATTTCCCACTAAATTTTTCCCCCTGAATGCGAATATGAAGTCATATTTTTGATTTCACGTATGGATTTTGAGATATATGAAAATTATGAAAATGGGCATTTCCGAGGCATAGTTTAGGGCACTTTTTTTGGTTGTTTCAACTAAAGGGCTTAGTGAACTTAAATAACTATCGTTCATGTTATACTCTAGTCGGTAATTGGGATATCTAGTTATACTAAGTTGGTGAATCATGGGGAACACAATACCCTAGTTGCTCTGTATTGTTGATTTTCTCCAGTACTAGTTAGTATAGTTTACTTTATTATCAATTATTTCAAGCCCTCCCTCCATCAGGGAATTGAGTCGTTCGATTATTTGAATTACTTATTAGTGAATTCTCATGAGTGTATCTATTCCCAGTGGGATTCAACCCTAATTTAGGTTAAGTTTTATATTTGACAACAACGACTTTATCCTCTAAAAAATAGGTGTAACTTGGGCTTGATCCAAGAATTCGGCACCATTTTCGAGGAGTAAAACTAAACTTAGTTGAATTTACTAGTAATTGTAATTCGAGTGTTAATCCCTAGTTCCCTTATATTTTACTTTTGTTTTAATTTTTGTTTCTTTGTAGGACATACTAGTAGTTTATGCCTAACACCAGAGTCAAGGCAATCCCTTAACTCCATTTGATCTAGAGATCAAACGAATTATAAGGAGAATGGCCCAAGAAAATGCCAACAACATAGCCAATGCAACTTTGAATTTGGGTAATAGTGATGATGATATGAATGAGCACCCACATCTTTTGGAGAATATTCCAGAACCTTGGGAGTCCAATGACAATGCTTACTAATGGAATCAGTATAGGTTAAACCCTATGGCTATCGGTGTGATGGGAGCTATGTGTTACCACCACTACCAGCAAACGAAAAGTTCACAGTCACTAGTTGGTTACTTAAGATGCTGCAAAATCATGGGTTATTTGCGGGCTTACCATCAGAAGATCCACATAGCCACTTGCAAAATGCGGCATTTGTTTGTAAGAGTGTGATGCGAACAAAAAATCTGTCTATGAATATTGTGGGACTTCGTGTCATCCAATTGTCTATCATAGGCAATAATGCATTATGGCTATCTTAGATCCCATAGCTTTCAATAATTAATTCGACAAATTTGCAGAAGGCGTTTATGAAGAGGTACTTCCCTATATCAAAGAAGCTCAATTTGAAGGACCAGATCCACAACATTGAGCAGCATCCTAGTGATTTGATTAATATTACATGAGAGTGGTTTACTATGTTTTGTGAAGTGTCCCTAACCATAAGATAGTTGATGATGCCTTGGAAAAGATCATCCATCATGCCCCAGATGAGAATAGTCAGCCTTGTGTCGACACTATCATGTTTCTAGATCAACCATTTGCAAGGATTGCAGAGCGCATGGAGCAAGTAGTCAAGATGAATCGTGCATGGAGGAAACAAGATAGAGCTTCAACAAAGGGTTCATATGCTTTTAATGTTGGTTCAGAGCAAGAAACAATTAACGAGGAGACTATGTAATAGCCTGCTCAGCTTTGCATAAGCATGGACGTGGTAATAAATTAGAACCAAGAAAGAATAAATGCAGTGGTTCACCAACCTTTAAATGCATCCATGTATGAGGATCCATATTGTGGGAGGATGCTTATTTTATTAATGTTCTGATGGTGGGTTTCAAAGCTAATACCAAAGGGTCCAATAACGACAATTGGCAGTAAAATCAAGGAAACCAAGGTCGGAACTATGGTAGATATGGAGAGGATAGAGACAATCGAGATAGTTATTATGATAGGAATAGCTGTCTAGAAGTAGATTAGGGTTGCAGAGAAGTCTTCAAAAATGGTCATTATGTGCCAGCAATTGTAGAACAAAGAAGATGTTTGATCATATGTTGAAGAAGGCTGAAACGCAAGGTAAAACTCTAAGGGGCATGAAATTAGATATTTCAAGTATTAATCAAATGATAGGGTCTTATTCTGTGGCTATTAAACAACTTGAACAACAATTTAGTCAAGTGTCAACTCAATTGAATCAGAGACAGAAGGGTACATTGCCTAGCCACATAGTGTAAAATCAAAAGAACGAAGAGAAATGTATGGAGGTTACTACTAGCGGTGGCAAGAACATTATTTATCCTCCTATGCCATGGAAGATGTTCGCAAGGAGATAGATATAAATAAGGATGTGGTTGAAGGAGATGATTGTGTCTAAGGATGGGGTAAGTGAAACAAGTCAAGCACGCCAAAGGTATAAGTCTATCTCTGTGCCTCCTCCTCCTTTCCCTCAAAGACTCAAAAAGAAGGAAGAGAAAGACAAGTTCAAGAACTTTCGCTTAATGTTTAAGAAAATATACATTAGCATTCCTCTTATTAAACCATTGGAGAAGATGTCGGGTTATGCAAAGTATATGAAGGATTTGGTTACCAACAAGTGCACGGTGAGTTAGGAGTTTTACAAGAGGTTCAACATTACAGTGCTGTCACTACTAAGTCCTTAGTTCGAAAAAATGAATACCCAGGTGCTTTCACCCTACCTTACACTATAGATGATGTGGTGTTTGCCAGGGCACTCTGTGATTTAGGTACCAGCATCACTTTGATGCCTCTTGTGATCTATAAAAAGCTTGGTTTGGGTGCCCCTACTCTAACTAACATGCAGTTGTTCATGGTAGATAGAAGGTTGAAGAAACCTATGGGGATATTATATGATGTGTTGATAAAGGTAGAAAAATTTATATTTCCTTCAGATTTTGCGATCCTTGATTGTGAAGTTGATTTTGAAGTTCTGATAATCTTGGGAAGACCATTTTGTGCCACCGAATGAGCTTTAGTGGATATGGAAATTGGTCAACTCAGGTCTAGATTGAATGATAAAGAAATTATCTACGATATGTGGCAGTCCATAAAGCATCCTGATGAGCTAAAAAGTGAAGTTTGGGCAATTGGTGAAGTCTGGTAATCAATTTGTCTAAGTTGTGCTGCGATAATAAATCAGGCGCTACTTGGGAGGAAACCTAAGGTTTTTATGTTATTGCATAGTTCTAGATTTACTTTCAGTTTATGGATTCCTAGGTAGTTGTTTTCATTTGTTTTGATTGTAACACGATGAATGGGGAACCCAAAGGGACCCTAATAAAGTCTCTTAACATATTATTACACATCCTTGGTCGCGAAAGCAATAAAATAACAATAGGAGATATTAAAGAGAGGATACGAGGCTAATGGACATCTTTTATATAATTAAACATCGTACAGTAAAAGTGATTCAAGGCTCAAAGCATCCTTACATAACTTTTCCAACAACACCTCTAAATATAGAACATAGCAGGGGACAAGACAAGCAACCAGGCTCATCCTCATAGTGTAAGCATACAATATTGAGAAGATAGTCTATACATAGCATGAATCAAGAAAAGTATGTCCTTGAACTTGAGGAGTCACCAACTTGCTGTGGGAGATATCGCACTAGCTATGTGGAGGAGGAGGATGGTCAATCGGAGCTCCGATTCCTACATGGTAGCATCATGTAGGTATAGAGTATGCGCTAGTACATTTGAATATACTAAATCTTTAGGATGCAATGCAACAATAGATAAGCAATATTGTTAAAATGTATAAATAAGCAATAGATGATCATATAACAATATGGCATGCATGAATTATACTTAAAGTAAACATGCTTGTATATGGAGCATATTACATGTATAGGAATAGACCTAAATCATAGATCAAGCAACTTAGTGCTTGGAATATATGGTAGATCACCCCTTAGAAGTGATTGAGGTAACAACCCCTCAACTGGTTGACAACTTACCACCCCCATCAAAGGTTATTGATGTACCAACCCCTGAATTCATTGATGGCTTATCACCCCTGTTTGAGATAATTGGGATACAAACTCCTCAATTGTTTAATGGCTTACCACCCCTATCCGAGATGATTGAAGTACCAACCCCTTATTTGGTTGATGGCTTACCACCCTCATCCAAGGTGATTAAGGCATCACCCCTCAATTGGCTATGGTACAACTCACAACATGATAGATACATCTCATGAATTCAGCACATACATATAACTCTTTGATCATTATAAAGTCACTTAACACATATGCCAAACATTAGGCCTTCAACAAATCGTGATACATTAACCAGACATTTCATCGAACAGTTTGTGGGTGTGCAATGCCAGTGTAAAAAAATGTAATTCAAGAGTAAAATCATGCAAGAAAATATTATGTAAACCACCTACCAAAACTTGGTAATACCCTCAATTAACATTCATCAAAATCCTTCATCAAATCTCAAGACAGATCTAAGATTCATAGCTAAGCACATGCTTTAAAAGTCACACTTTTACAAAACCCCGACATATTTCATAGTCAAGTTCATAATAGAAGACCTATAAGTAAAATCAACTTCAAAACATGTAATTTAGGTAAAAAGGAAGCTTGACCACTATGGGCAAAAGAACCTAGTGGTTGAAAGCCACAGAGCTTGACCTTGGAGAATCCTTGAATAAGATTGGAAATGGAGACTTGAAGCTTGAGTGAAATCCTTATGAGCTGGTTGAGTTTTGAGACTTGAAATTTGGGGTGAAATATTAGTCTAAGTGTTTGAGAGAGTATTGGTGAATGTCTTGTATTATATGAAGGTAAAATATGGCTAAGTATAGGTATTTTTATGTATAGGAAGACTTAGGCCCATGACTCAAAAGCATTGGACCGAGCACACAAAACAATCAACAAAATAAGCATCTCCGTGCCATGGCCACATCAAGTTAGGGGCATGAAATACTCTTTGGAATTTACATTTTGGAAAATTTAAATTATGATTTGGTCGCTCAAAAATAGAGGTCATACACATTTCCCTCTCAACTTTGCCTCCTGAAAAAGAATATGAAATTAGATTTTTTTCTATCACACATAGATTTTGAGATATATGAAAATTACAATTCTGGGTACTTTTGAGGCACATTTTCGGGCACTTATTGGTGTCGTGTCAATATCTCTCCCTTGGTAACATTCATGCCTGAATGTCAAAGAAACGTACATAAGAAGATGAAGAAATCAGCCCTAACAATAATACAACAATACACTTAAACATCATTTTCAAAGATCTCAATATTAGTGTCAAAATCATCATTAAATTTGCCAATATGAACAACAATGCATACAAATGACATAGGGGATGAAACATAATAATTGAAATCACATAGAAAACTTAGAGTTAGTCCCTTAGGCTTAATGTCTGCTTCAGCCTCCCATGTAGCATTTTCAACTTGTTGATTCCTCCAAAGGACCTTAACGGAAGCAACATCCTTGTTCCTCAATCTCTTCACTTGTCTATCTAAGATCTCTACTGGAACTTCTTCATAAGTCAAGTTGTCTTAAACAATACTCACAATATCCAACGACACAATAGCATTCGGATCAACCACATACTTCCTTAACATAGACATATGGAAGACCAGATGAACCAAATCCATTTCACAAGGCAATCCAACTCATAGGCCACTTTAAAAATCCTTCTCATCACCCTATAAGGACCTACAAATCTTTGACTTAATTCACAGTTCTTAACAAAATGAATCACACCCATCATGGGTGACACCTTCAAGTAAACCCAATCACTAACTCTAAAATCAAGCCCCCTTTTTCTCACGTTGGCATAGGACTTTTAGTGACTTTGGGCTGTTTGAAACCTTTCTCTAATCAACCTTACCTTCTCCATAGCCTCTATAACCAGATTGAGACCTAACAAAGCCATTTCTCCCACTTCAAACCACCTAAGTGGTGATGTACATCGTCTACAATAGAGGGCCTTAAAAGGAGCCATACCGATGCTTGAATGATAACTATTGTTATAAGAAAAATCAATCATTTGGAGATGATCATCCCAACTACCCTTAAACTCTGAAACACAAGCCCTAAGCATATCATCAAGAGTTTGGATAGTTCATTCGGCTTGTTCATTCGTTTAAGGGTGAAATGATGTACTAAGCTTTACCTTGGTCCCAAGATCCCTTAGGAAGGACCTCCAAAAGTGTGAAGTGAATGGAGCAACACGATCAATATGATACACAAGGGCACCCCATAAAATCTCACTAACTCATGAATGTACAATTTAGCATAGTCTTTGGCCCTATAAGTAGTCTTAACCGGTAGGAAATGACTCCCCTTCCAACCCTTTTGTAGAGACAAGATAGGAGCGGAGACAAGATTATCCTTCATGCTTTGGAAACTCCTTTCATACCCATCGGTCATCACAAACTTAGCCTTATTTTTTGTCAACTTAGTCATGGGAGAGGCAATTGAAGAAAACCCATTCACAAACCTCCGATACTAACCCCCTAAGCCCAAGAAGCTTCCAATGTCCAACAGGGTCAATGATCTAGGACAATTTCTAACCACATTTGTCTTTTTAGGGTCCACCTTTAATACCATCCCCCGACACAACATGACCTAGAAAGGAAACCTGTTTCAACAAAAATTCATACTTCTCATATTTAGCATACAAGTTTTCTTCCCTCAATCTTTGTAGCTCTACCCTCAAATGAGCCACATGCCCCTCCTCACTATGAGAATAGATCAAAATTTAATATATGAAAACCACCACAAACAAATGAAGGCATGGTTTAAAGATCTTACTCATAAGATCCATGAAGATAGACGGTGCATTGGTCAACCCAAAACACATAATGACAAATTCTTAGTGCACATACCTATTTCGGAAGGCTGTCTTGGGAATGTCACACTCCCTCACCTTCACTTGATAATACCTGACTGAAGATCAATCTTAGAGAAGTGACTATCCCCTTGAAGTTGGTCAAACAAATCATCAATTATTGGGCGAGGATACCTATTCTTGATGGTAACCCTGTTAAGTAGCCGATAGTCAATACCCATTCTAAGAGACCCATCCCTCTTCTTCACAAACTACACTGGTGCACCCTAAGGTGATTTGGTAGGCCAAGAAAAACTTCTCCAACAAGTCGCTTAATTGCTCTATCAACTCCTTTAACTCTTCCATGGTCATATAGTAAGGGGCAATAAAAATAGGTTGAGTATTGAGAAGGAGGTATATACCAAAATCTATTTCCCTTTAGGGAGGAACACTAGGAAGGTCATTTGGAAAGATATCAAGTAACTCATTAACCACTGGAACCGACTCTATAGGAAGGATCTTGGAGCCACATCCCTAACCCTCACAAGATGATAAAGATACCCCTTAGAGATCAACTTTTGGGCTTTAATGCAAGAGATAAACCTACCTTTGACAACCACATCATGACTATCCCACTCAAGGACGGGTTCATTTGGGAATTAGAATTTGACACTACGGATTCTACAATCAATACAGACATAAAATGCATGCACCCAATCCATTCGAAGAATGATATCAAAATCAACCATATCCCACTCAGCAAGATCAAAAGGCAATATTTTATGCAAGATGCAAATGAGACAATTTCTATAGACCTTTCTAGCAACAATAGATGCACCTATAGAAGTACACACCTCATAAGAAACACACAACAATTGGGCTTAACATGAAACTTTTTGGCAATAAAAGGAGTAACAAAAGAAAGAGTGGCATAGGTTTATCAATGCATAAACATCATAATTAAAGAATTTAAACATACCGATGATGACATTGGGTACCTAATCAACACCTTGCCTCCCAAAGAGAGTATAAAATTGATTATTTCTTGGGGAACCACCTTGTTGGCCTCCTCTACCCAAAGGAACTGCATTTGCACCTTAGCCTTGAGAATGAACATCCTTACCCTTGTTGTAATTTCATGGACAATCAATCATGTTATGGCCCACTTCCCACAACAAAAACAAGCATTGGTATCCCTCAAGCATGGGCCACCATGACCCTTACCATACTTTGGGAACCTGAGTTTAGTCATCACACAACTAAAATATTGGGGCCTTGGGTCGTCATTGGAAAAACCTCCCACTAGGACCATATGAAGACCATTGGCCTTGGTGAAACCGACCACCCTTGTGAGTTTTGAAGATACCATCAAAATGGGCCTTCTTGGCCTCTTAACCGCTTCTCTTCCTCAACTATCCCCCTCAAATTGTTGGCATAAGTTATCAAGTGGGAAAAATCCATGTCACTAATTAACATAGCAAATTGGCAGTCCTTACTCACCAAGTCGGATACACCCATCATGAACCTGTTCATTCTAGACCTTGTGTAGGCAAACAATTGTGGAGAATATTTTGAGAATTTGTTTAACTTGAGGGAATACTCACTCACAGTCATAGATCCTTGCTTCAAATTCATGAACTCTACCATTTTGCCCTCCCTAAGCTCAAGAGGGAAGAACTGGTTGAGGGAAGTCACCTGAAACTCCTCCCATAGAGCCACATTGTTGTTCTGCTTCTCCTCATTACATTGAGTGTACCATATTTGATCCACCCCTTTGAGTTTGTAAACCGCCAACTTCGCCTTCTCTTCCGACCTTACACCTTTTATGGACAACACCTTCTATACCCCATCAATAAACTCTGGAGGGCCCTCATCCAAGACCCATTGAACTCCGGTGGGTTCATCCTCATAATGTATCTTAATCAAGATGCCAAAGTTGGTGCATGAGAGGCTTGGGAACCTTGGTTGGCTTGATAAGCCATAACTTAAGCAAGCAAGGTGAGAGAATCCCAGAGGTCACTATGAGCCAGTTGTTCCTCAGGTGTACAGGCTCTTATTCCTCTTGTGTTAGACATGATTTAGCATAGGACAGAACAATCATTAGGGGGAAAACCATACCTTAACTTCTATAGTACGACATAAAGTAAGAAGAAGGGAAACATTTCCTAAAACGTCTCACAGCCTCCTACTCACAGTTCAGGTTCACAACATAACAATGAATAAGACTCTAATCAATGCAGTGTGTTTGATATTGAGGTCCATTAACAACCTAGTGCTCTAATACCAAGTTTGTCATGACCCATGCCTAGGGTCTAGACGTGAAACAGCAAATGGGGAACCCGGAATGACCCTAATCAAGCCTCTTAACATATCATTACACATCCTTCATCATGGAAGCAATAAAACAACAATAAGAGATAGTAAAGAGAGGAAATAGGGATAAGGGACATCTTTCATATTATGAAACATCGTAGAGTCAAATATAGTCAAAACTCATAGCATCATTGTATAAATTGTCCTACAACACCTCGAAAGATAGAACATAGCAAGGCCAAGACAATCAACTGGACTCACAATAATAGTCAAAGCATACAATAAGTAAAAGATATTCTATATATAGCATAAATCAAGAAATGTATGTCCTCGAAGTTAAGGACTCACCAACTAGCTTTGAGAGATATCACACTAGCCATGTGGAGGAGGAGGAGGATTAAGTGGATCTTCGGTTCCTACATGGTAACATCATGTAGGCATAGTGTATGCGTTTGTACATTTGAATGTATTAAGTATGTAGGATACAATGCAATAATAGATGCGCAACATAGTCAAAATGCATAAATAAGCAATAGATTATTATATAGCAGTATGGCATGCATAAGTGATACTTGAAGTAAACATGCTTGTGTATGGAACATATTGCATGTATAGGAATAGAACATCACCATAGATCAAGCAACTTAGTTCTTGGAAAATAAGGTAGACCATCCCTTAGAAGTGATTGAGGTACCAAGCCCTCTATTGGTTGATGGACATGACCACCTTCCATTGGAAGTGATTGAGGTACCAACCCCTCAATTAATTGACAGCTTACCATACCCATCTAAGGTGAATGAGGTACTGACCCCTCAATTAGTTAATGGCATACAACGCCCATAAGAGATGATTGAGGTACCAACCCCTTGATTGGTTGATGGCTTACCACCCCCATCCGATATAATTGAGGTACCAACCCTTAATTGGCTAATGACTTACCACCCCCATCCAAGGTAATTCAATCGTCAACCCTCAATTGCCTATGGTCATCTCACAACATAATAGATATATCTCATGAATTCAACGCATACATATCACTATTTCATCATCATAAAGTCACTTAACACATATACCAAATATTAAGCCTTCAACAACTCAAGATACATTAACTAGACATTACATTAAACACTTGGTGGGTGTGCAATGCTAGTGTACAACTATGCAATTTAAGAGTAAAATCACGAAAGAAAATATAATGTGAATCCACCCATCAACACTTCATAATACCCTCATGTAACATTCATCAAAACCCTTCATTAAATCTCAAGATATATCTAAGTTTCATAGCTCAAAACATGGTTAAAAAGTCACACTTTTACTAAACACCAACATAGTTCATAGTCAAGTTCATAATAGAATATCCATAAGTAGAATAAACTTAGAAACTTGTAATTTAGGTAAAAAGAAAGCTTGGGCACCATGGGTAACACGACTCAATAGTTGAAACCCATGTACCTTGACCTTGGAGAATCCTTAATGAAGATTGGGAATGGAGACTTGAAGCTTGAGTGAAATCCTGAAGAGCCGGATTAATTTTGGGACTTGAATTTTCGAGCAAAATATTACTCTACGTTTTTGAGAGAGTATTGGGGAATGTCTTGTATGATATGAAGGTAAAATATGGCAATGTATAGGTATTTTCTCACATAGGGAAGCCTTAGGCTGAAGACTCAAATGTCTTGGACAAAAGACACAAAATAGTAAACAAAATAGGCATCTTGGCGCCCTGGTCGCTCGCACCAGGGACACGAAATGCTCTCTGGAATTTGCATTTTGAAAATTGAAATTGCGATTTGGTTTCTCTAAAATCAGGGTTAGACCCATCCCCAACTCAATTTTGCCTACTGATCACAAATATGTAGTCAGATGTTCGATATCACACATGGTTTTTGAGATATATGAAAATTATGATTTCAGGCACTCCAGAGGCACATTTTCGAGAACTTTTTTGGAGTCGTTTCATGTTGCATATTGGGTAATTGTGTATTTCATAAGGAGTATGCATGTGCAGGACTAGGTCAAGAAATTTGGCTGAAAAGGCATCAGGTCCAGTTTCTACAACTGGGTTTACGAGTCATAGAGTGATTTATGGCCCATGCCCTATCTCGTAGAATATTTCCATAAGCGGGAAAAATGTGCACTCCAATCCACGAGCAAACTTTACAACTCATAGATTAAATTACAAGTCATGAATGAGTTCATGCATCTCAGGTAAGTTTATGAAATTTTGCTAACTGTTAACGGTTCTAACGAGACAATGATTTACAAACCATAGATCTATGTACGACTTGTAGTCAGGGTTTCATAGACCCAAGCCCAATAATTTTAGCTGCCAGCCAACTAAAGGTATAAAAGAGGGGTCAAATTATTTTGACCCCACTTTTGACCTAATTGACTTCAAATCACCCAAATTTTCCTTTCCCATCAAGTTTCAGCAACCATTGACCATTTTCCAGCGAGATTTCCAACACCTAGGGTTTTGTGTTCATTCACTTTCTCTCTCTTTTAAGTTAATCACTATTCTTTGTAAGTTTCTTGGTTAATATTAATCTTTAAATTCACCTTGTTCTTAATTGTTTGATGCGATTATTATGATGGGTTTGGTGTCTAAGTATGAAATTCTTGTTTAATTTGAATTATGAATATGAAAATGGGGTTGCCTTTGATGGAATTGCTTACCATATTCCAGAAATCGGGTAAATTTGTCTATGGAATTGATAAATGTTGTGCCTATGGGATCACCCACAATATTTTATTGAATGATATTGAATAGTTTATTATTATAAATTTGTTATTGATAACATCGGATGATGATACTGTTTGTGTCAAGTTCACATAGTCAGGATTGTAGGGTATTTGGTGCTAGATCATTTTGATAGGGTGAATATATGTGAAATTGTTATGGGTAATTATTATGGTATGATAAACATGTAGGTGCTTGTGTTCTTGCTTTGATGCTGGTAGAATTAGTGTTTGAAATGTCTTTCGGGGTCCATGTGATGGATTTAAAATATCAGGTGCATGAATTTTCTAATTCGTAAGAGTCTTTTACGACCCGTAGAGAAATATATAAGTCATAAGTGCCCCTCGTATGAAATTCCAAAAACTTTATGTTCTGAGTATTCATCGGACGAGACCATCTACGACTTTACAAGTCGTAGATTAGTCTCGTAGATCGCTGCCTGTCTTTAATTACTCTCTAGAAATCTATACAACCCTATTCTATGATCGTAAACCACTTTACGAGTCTTACCTGGTTCTCGTATACTTTTTCAGTGACAAATAGTGTTCTGTAGCACTTGTCTAAGAGAGCACTTTACGACTCCTCAAGGGGCTATCATAGAACCCTTCTACAACTAATTCAAATAACTTTTTCTATTCTATTTCTTGATTCTTGGGGATGACCATGGTGTGATTATCTGTACATTTAATGTACTATAGCCCCAAAGAAAATCTCTCAAAGATCGAGGCCTTTAGGAGGAAGCTGAGGGATGAGCCTATTAATGATAAGCAGACCTCTCAACCTAGTCGGTTACACAAAAATCCTTGTTTTCTCAATAGACCCCGAGGCTGAGGTACCACATACTAGATCGGGCATATCTAGAGCTGGGCGCAAGGTCAGGTAGATAGTCCTTCCGAGTCTAAAAAGGAAGATAGTGATGAAAGTGGGAGTAGCATGCCACAGATGACATAATTAGGAGAGGAGTATAGCTCTGAGAAAGGCTCTGAGGGCATAGGAGATGTTGAGTCCTCCATCACACCATCTTCTTCATCGACACTGGATACCCATGCTGACCAGTGGTGCATCGAGTGCATGGATGAGATTTTTAGAGATGGCATGAAACCCAAAAGTGACGCCAGTCCACACATTTTATATATGAGGAGCCCTAGGTGATTTAAGATGTACTTAGTCGTGTCCCAAGAATACAAGACACGATGAAATGTTATGGGCTCATGTGGCTAATAGAGTCTCTTGGTAGGTACTACCCAATTATCATGAGGGGGTTCTACGCGTCGTACGCAGCCACCAATCAGGAATGTTTTCCTAAGGGGAAGAAACCTATTACTAATCCCAGCCTTAAGGAGACATGGGTGAGAGGTCGGCGGGTTGACATTTAAGAGGAGACTATCAACCATTTTCTTTTTGGTCACGATTATCGTGCCTGCAGATCTACAGTGGAGTTTGATTACTGATTGGTGCAAGCAAAGAACTCATTATTTGTGAAGCTTCATTTGCATCGAACCATACTATTAAGATTGGTGGCTAGTCATATAGCAGAGTAAGGTACAGAGCCTGCTTGGGTCAGCACCTACTAAGAGCGAATCATGAAGGCTTCTCTTAGCTTCCCTTCCTAATTTTTGTCAGCCATTGTTACATCACACATCCGGATGACCTTGGTAGATAATACACTTATGTGGGAGGAAGCGGTTTTGGTTTCCAGCATCTTGGCTGGCTACGACATAGATTGGGCCCATCTCATAACCCAGCATATACATGAGTCAGCACTAAAGAGAGCCACTTCCATCCCGTTTCCAATTTTGATCTACATGCTCTGTGTCGAGTCTAGGGTGGAGATTTTACACTAGCTGGACTAGTTAGTTGAGGCCCAACATACTTTGGAGCCCATCCTCATAAAGGCTATTGAGAACCTGGTGGCACTCTAGTGAGCACAACATCCAACTTCGCTAAATATATTCACTCTGGCACCATTGCCTGAGGGTTCAGAGATTGACACCATCACTGTTCTTGCTACTATTAAGGAGAGGCCTCTTCAAGGTGCTGTAGATTAGGAGAAGGGGCCCACTATTACTGCTACTGCACTAGATACCACTGCATCACAAACTCCTATAGCAGGCATGGTCTATGTGTCCGCTATTTCTATTTAGACTATGGAGCAGAGAATATCGTATGCTCAATCACAACTGACTTAGCTTACTCAGCAGATTAGGCCATGGGTCTAGGAGGATATTGCAGATATAGAGGAGGGAGGTCGAGTATTTTACATTACTACTATTCAAGAGCATGTTTTGTAGTGGATGCCCCCATCGATGCATTTGTGGAGTGTGTTTAGAAGAGATTAGCTAAGGTCCAACCTTCAGATTTTTAAACCTTGCATACGAGGATCCAGAAGCTTAGGACTGACTTTGCAGCAACACTTACAGCACCAGTTACATCATGTGAGGAGACATCTCCGATGCCAATGCTTAATTTTTTTGCTCTAGACAAGACTACTAATTCTTCCTTCAGGAAGAGATCTTGCATGAATGAGGATCCGATGGACTAATGTGTATGTGCGAGCGTGGAGGAGAAGGTTCTAAAGCTATTCCTTGAGGGAGACGAGGTATGAGGTAGAGATGAGGCTAGCTCACAAGCATGATTGTGTGAGGGGTATTGGCCCATCCAGATAGAGTGCCACAACTGAGGAAACTACCTCGCAAGAGGGAGATGACAAGATTCAGCTCAAGACCAATGCTTAGGCACCCAGGTATGTTTTTGACCCCTATTTATTCTATTTTTTCATGATTTAGTGCATTGGGCATAAGGAAAAACTTTTTCGTTGTGTTATGGGTAGTTATGGGCCTCAATTAACTCTGAGTAGCTTATGGTCTATAACTACCCCAAATTTTGATCTTGAGGCTTTCTTGCCTGTGCTATTTCTCCTCATGGATATTTAATTTCAATTGAACCACCGCATTTAGGATGTTAAGATAAAATGTGTAGCATATACTATTAAAACTTATGACATAAAGCATAATTTTTGTGTTTTGTTTTGAAAATTGGTGCATAACAAAATATTTTTGATTAGTAGTTAAATGGTAACCATTCATGTTTAGGTGTTTGGCAATATTTGCTCAGATAAGTAAGGGTAATGTTTGATATGAAGCATGATCTATAAGATTCTTGTTGATAATGTATGTTGTGCCATGTTAATGTGAGCTTATTTTTTGATATTCTTATATTTTGTGTTAATTCAGAACTTGCCCAGTTACTCTAAAGTCACGTTGTTGAATAAATGGATTAGGAAAGGATCTTAGACATTTGTTCTTTAAATAATCCACTTTTTAGCCTAAAAATGACCAAGCAAATGATGTTTTATTCCTTGTTCAAACTATTTAACATGACCCAAGCCTAGGGCTTAGACGTGACACGGCGAATGGGAAATCCGAAGGAATGATAAAAAAGTATTTTAATTTATCATTACACATCATTGGTCGTGGAAGTACATAAAAGAGATAATGAGTAAGAATAGGGGAAAAGATGTTAAGGGAAAAGCTTGCATGACATCATAACCAAGGGACAAAGAGTCAAAGCTCATATCATAGATACATAACATGTCCAACACCTTTAATACACAGATACGTGCGGGGTCAAAGATAAAGCAAACAAGCTCATCCTCAGAGTCAGAAATAGAAAATAAAGAACAGTGTCTCAATAAATAATAAGAGAAACATAGACTAACATCCCAAATTACCAACTAGCTTGAGTAGTACCGAACCAGCCACACGGAGGAGGAGAATGATCAACTTGGGCTCCAGTTCCTACATCGTGATATCATGTAGGCAAGAGTATGCATTTGTATGTTTGAATGTACTACATATGTAGCATGTAATGCAATAAGAGATAGGCATCATAATGAAAATGCATAACAATAGGCAATATGCATAATATAACAATATGACATGGATGATCTATGCTTAAGTAAACATGCTTAAGTAACTCATGCTTATATAGGATACCATATGTGTAGATGAGACCAAGCTAGATTTCTAAAGTACAAACCCCTTGGAAGGTTGATGATGGTCTCACCCATCATTCTGGTGTGAGGTATAAACCCCTCAACTAGGTTAATGATGATCGCATCCATTATCCTAGTGTGTGAGGTACAAATCCCTCAGCTAGGTTATTGATGATCGCCCCCATCACCCTGGTGCGTGAGGTACAAACCCCTCAACTAGGTTAGTAGCAATCTTACCTACCACCCTGGTGTTTGAGATATTAACCACTCAACTAGGTTACCTGGATCGGGCATGGTCTAATACAACACTTTATATAGAATATATCATATACACAAGCTCTTTCCATCATCATGTAGTCATTCATATCATATCTTATGTTTTGTGCCATCAATTCATAAAGAAATCATGTTCGAAAATTTTATATAATACTTAGAGGGTGTGTAATGCTAGTATAAAACCATAAAATATAGAGATGTAGTCATGCAAGAAAATACATCGTAAAACCATCAATCAATACCTTGCAACACCCTCAAGACATATAAACATCAAAACCCCTCATCAAATCATACAATAGATCCAAGATTTATAGCTCAAAACATAGCAAGATAGTCACAATTTCACATAGCTTTAACAAAGTATGCAGTGAATTTCATAATAAGCAAGACCCATTTGTAAATCAACTTTAAATCATGCAATTTGAGTAAAAGGAGATTAGTATGGGTAGAAGAACCCAATGATTGAAATCCACATACTATAGCTTGGAGATGAGCTTGGTGAAGATTGGAGATGGAACTTGAAGGTTGAAAAAGAACCTTGAAGAAAATCCTTAGTTTCGGATGAGGGTTTGAGACTTAAATTTAAGGGTTGGAGTGAGTATTCGGAAATGTTTAAGATTATATAGGGATGAAATATGGCTAAATATTAGTAAAAACACG
>JAOTQR010130335.1:0-34125 GCA_025774065.1 Solanum ossicruentum | reverse complement strand
TAAGGGTTGGAGTGAGTATTCGGAAATGTTTAAGATTATATAGGGATGAAATATGGCTAAATATTAGTAAAAACACGTTTGGAAATGCATAGGCCAAGACTTAAAAGCCTTGGACTGAATTAAAAACAAATAGTCAAAAAATAAAGATGAGGCGCGTCGTGGAAGGGGCGCGCTTTGCTCTCTGGAAATTGCATTCTTGAAATTTCATAATTGTCAATCTTTCGCTTTTAAATCAGGATTATACCCTTTTACCCCTAATTTTGACACTCTGAATAAAAAAATGAATTCGAATTTTTGATATCACACACAGATTTTGAGATATATGGAATTTTAAAGTTCTAGGCATTTCAAGGCATATTTTTGGGAACTTTTTGGGGTTATTTTAATATCTCCTTCTTGAGAACATTCGTCCCCGAAAGTAAAAGAGACGTACAAGATAAGAGTGATCATAAATAAATCAACCCCAACAAGGATGCAACATTACATTTAAAAAACCATTATCAAAATCTCAACATAAGTGTAAAATCATCATAAATTTGCCACCTTAACCATTAATGCATGTGAATGACATAGGGGCTGAAACATAAGACTTAAAATCACACAGGGAACTTAGGACTAGTACCTTAGTCTTGAGTGAAGTGGACAAGATAAGGATACCGCTTTTTCATGTCCGTTTCAGCCTCCAATGTAGCACTTTCAACTATTTGGTTCCTCCAAAGGACCTCAACAGATGCCACATCTTTATACCTCAATCACTTCACTTGCCTATCCAATACTTCAACTAGAACATCCTCATAAGTCAATTTATCCTCAACAACACCCACAAAATCAAGAGGCACAATAGCATTAGGATCACTAACACATTTTCTAAACATAGAGATATGGAACACAGGATGAACTAAACTCATTTCACTAGGAAACATCAACTCATAAGATACCTTACCAATCCTTATTAAGACTTCATAAGGAACAACATACCTTGGGCTCAACTTGCCCTTCTTACCAAAATGGACTACACCCTTTATGGGTGATACCTTCAAATAAACCCAATCACCAATTTGGGATTCAAGAACCATTCTCCTCACATCAACATATGTCATTAGCTGAGATAACTCCATGTCACTAATTAGTAAGGCAAACCGGCATTCTTTACTCACCAAGCCAGAGACCCCCATCACAAACTTATTCACAAATGAGGAGAATAGTTAGAAAGTTGATTAAACTTGAGGGCATACTTTGTCACACTCATAGAACCTTGTTTCAAGTTCATGAGCACCACCAACTTAGCTTCCCTAAGCCAAGAGGGAAAAACCGATTAAGTAAAGACAATTTGAACTCCTCCCAAAGCACCACATTATCAATTCCTTTCTCACCCTTCTATTGATCATACAATATTTGGGCTATCTCTTTGAGTTGGTACGCCACCAACTCTACCTTTTCATTCGGCCCAATACCCATAATATTAAAAATCTTATAGACCTCATCAATGAATTCTTGTGGATCTTCATCCACCATTGACCACCGGAGGATTCATCCTCATGAAGTCCCTTACCCTAGCTCCCGGGGTAGTAGCATGAGGGGCTAGGGCCCCTTGATTGACTTGGTTGGAAACAACTTGAACAAGAATAGTGAGAGCATCCCAAAGCTTACCACTGGTAGGTTGCTCATCGGGAGTTTGTGCCCTTCTTCCTCTAGTGTTTGGTATGATCTAGCATAACAAAGAACAATCGTTAGGGAGAGGAAAAACTTGCCACAACTCCATAGCACGACTCAGAACATGAAGAAGGAAAACATTTCCTAAAATGCCTCATAGCCTCTCATTGATAGTCATGTCATGCTTCACAACCATGAATAGGACTCTAATCAGTGTGGTGTGTCGGACTCTGAGGATCTATCAACCTAGTACTCTGATACCAAGTTTGTCACGACCCAAGCCTAGGGCCTAGATATGACATAGTGGATGGGGAACATGAAGGAACCCCAAACAAGCCTCTTAACTTATCATTACACATCATTGGTTGCGGAAGCATGTAAAAGACATAATGAGTAAAAATAGGGGCTAACGGAAAAGCTTGTATGACATTGTAACTAAGAGAGAGTAAAAGATCATATCATAGATACATAACATGTCTAACAAACACCTCTAATACAGATATAAGAACGGGGGCCAGGACCAAAAAATTGGGCTCACCATCATAGTCGAAAATAGAAAATAGAGAAGTGTGTCTCAATGCATTATAGGAGAAACACAGACTAAGGTCCCCGAAATGGGGGACTCACCAACAAGCTTGAGTAGTACTGAACTAGCCATGTGGTGGAGGAGGATGATCAACTTGGGCTCCAATTACTACATTGTCATATCATGTAGGAAAGAGTATGCGTTAGTATGTTTGAATGTACTAAGTATGTAGGATGCAATGCAAAAAGAGATAGACATCATAATCAAAATGCATAATAATAGGCAATAGGCATAACATAACAATATGACATGTATGATCAATGCTTAAGTAAAACATGCTTAAATTACTCATGGTTATATAGGACATCATATGTGTAGAAGACACCAAGCTAGATTTCCAAGGTACAAACTCCTTGGAAGGTTGATGATAATCTCACCCATCACCCTGGTGTGTAAGGTACAAACCCTTCAACTGGATTAGTGATGATCGCACGCACCACCTTAGTGTGTGAGGTACAAAACCCTCAACTAGCTTAGTGATGATCGCACCCATAACACTTGTGCGTGAGGTACAAACCCCTCAACTAGGTTAGTGGTAATCTCAACTACCACCCTGGAGTTTGAGATATTAACCCTTCAACTAGGTTACCTGGATCAGGCATGGTCTAATACAACACTTTATATAGAATATATCATATACACAATATCTTTCCATCTTCATATACTTATTCATATCATATCTCATGAATTAGACTATCAATTCATCAAGAAGCCACATCCGGACATTTTATCAAACACAATGTAATATAGGGATGAAATAAATTCATTGTAAAACCATCAATCAACACCTTGGAACACCCTCAAGCAATAAACATCAAAATGCCTAATCAAATCATACAACAGATCAAATATTTATAGCTTAAAAAATAGCAAAATAGTCACAATTTCACATAGATTTAACATAGTGTGCAGTTAGTTTCATAATAAGCAAGACCCATTTGTAAATCAAATTTAAATCACTAATTCGAGTAAAAGGAGATTTGGCCACCATGGGTGGAAGAATCCAATGATTGAAACCCACATACCTTAGCTTGGTGATGAGCTTGGTGAAGATTGGAGATGGATACTTGAAGCTTGAAGAAGAACCTTGAAGGAAATCCTTAATTCCGGTTGAGGGTTTAAGACTTGAATTTGGGAGTGAAAAATATGGCTAAGGGTTGGAGTGAGTATTGGAAAATATTTAGGATGATATGGGGGTGAAATATGGCTAAGTATAGGTAAAAACACATTTGGGAACACTTAGGTCCAAGAGTTAAAAGTCTTGGACGAAACTAGAAACAACAACCACAAAATAAAATAGAGGCGCATTGTGGAAGGGGGCGGTTTGCTTTCTGGAAATCACATTCTTGAAATTTCATAATTGCTAATCTTGCGCACTTAAATCGGGGTTATACCATTTTTTCCGCCTAATTTTGACCCCCTGAATAAGAATATGAAGTTGAATTTTTGATATCATGCATGATTTTTGAGATATATGGAATTTAATTTCCCAAGCATTCCGAGGCACATTTTCGGGCACATTTTGGGGTTGTTTCAATATTTAATCCTTACATGTACCAATTCTTTCAAAAAACTTAATTAGCCTAGCCTTATCTTGTGATAGACCTAGAAATTGGCCTTGGTGATTCCTTGAGCATCGTGAACCTTGACTGAGGTAAAAAGCCTAAGTTGAGTGTGGCTACCAATAGTGGCCCTAGTTCGAAGGAGAGATATTGTGTACTTTAATGCAGGCTAAAAGCCTATGTTGAGGGTGGCTGATATAAGGGAAAAGCAGAAAAATAAGGTGGTGAGTTAGGAGTGAGGAGAAAGAGAAGAAAAATCATATACCGGGTGCAAGAAAAATGAAAGATGCCTTAGATATGAAAGAAAAAGCAAAATGGTGTGTAAAATCATTACAAAAACTGAAAAATGAGAAGAAAGCACCTGAAAAAGCTTTAAAAAGGAAAAAGGGAGAAGAAGGTGAAAATAATAGAGTTGGTGGGGCAAAAGTGTAGAAAAACATAGTTTAAAGGAGGGCCTTTAGTTATTATTTTTTCAAAATATCATATGAAAGCCCCCAAGCCTATGTTACAAGCCTAGAAAGCCCTAAAGTGATCCTGGTCTAGTTAGTTGAAGGTGTAACTTATGAGTATAGAGGTAAGCCTATGGTATTAATCAATATGCATCTGTCACGACCCAAGCCTAGGGCCTAGATGTAACACAACGCATAGGGAACCCAAAGGGACCCCAAGCAAGCCTCTTAACATATCATTACACATCTTTGGTCGCAGAAGCATTAAAATAGAATAAGAGATTGTAAATAGGGATGACCGTGGCTAAGGCACATCATTCATATCATAAACATCAAGAGTCAAGAGAGAGTCAAGCTCATAGCATTATAAATAACATATCCAATAACACCTCTAACCATAGAACTTAGTGGGGTCCATGACAAGCAACCGAGGGAACCCCTCATAATCAAGTAAATAAAAAATGAAAAGGGAGCTTTCATACATAACATAAGATCAAAGTCAATGTCCCAGAAGTGGAGGACTCACCAACTAGCTTTGAGAGAGATCGTAGTAGCCACATGGTGGAGGATGATCAAGTGGGGCTAGCTATTACATTGTAACATCATGTAGGTATAAAGTACGTGTTAGTACGTTTGATGTAGTAAGTATGCAAGATGCAATGCAACAAGTAATAGGCATCACAGTCAAAATGTATAATAGTAAGCAATAGATAGAATATTAACAATTTAGCCTGTATGACCAAAACTTATGTAAAACATGCTTATATGGGATATAATATAAGGTGCAATTATAGACCAACATTATAAAACCCATAGATTAACCAGGCAAAAACCCCTTTGTTTTGTTGGTGGATAATCACACCCTATAACTGGACATTTAATCACACTTAGAAGGTGTGTTGTAGTAGTGTAAAACCATGCAATTCAGAAGTTTTATCATTCTAGAAAATTCAGTGTAAAATCATCAATAGATACTTGAAAACACCCTCATGAAATATATATGAAAACGCTTCATCAAATCTCACAATAGACCTTAGATTCATAGCTCAAAACATGCTAAAACAATCATCATTTTAATGAAACCCCAACAGAGTGTGTAGAGAAATTCATAATAAGTTAGACCAATGAGTAAATCATCTTTAAATCATGCAATTTTAGGTAAAATAAAGCTTGGGCATCATGGGTGAAAGAAACCCACATACCTTGACTTTGTAGAATAACTTGATGAAGATTGGAGATGGAAACTTGAAGCTTGAATGAGAACTTTAAGATCCAAGTGAGTTTTGGGACTTGAAATATAGAGGTGAAATATTGTCTAAGTGTTTGAGAGAATATTAAGGAATATCTTGAATGATATGAGGGTGAAATATGGCTAACTATAGGTATTTTAATGCATGGGAATGCTTAGGCCCAAGAAACAAAACTCTTGGACAAAGACAGAAAAACAGTACACAAAATACACAGTAGTATGCCCTTGGCGCATTGCGCCAGGGGATCAATTGCTAATGCGATTCCCAAATTTTGATACGATTATTTAAAAATCAGGGTCAGACCCATTTTCCACTCAATTGGACCCCCTGATGAAGAATATAAAGTTAGATTTTCAAAATCACGCATGAATTTTGAGATATATGGAAATTATGATTACGGGCACTTTAGAGACATTTTCGGGCACTTTTTGGGGTCGTTTCAATATCTCCCCCTTGGGAACATTCGTCCCTGAATGTCAAAGAAATGTATATGAGAAGAATATTTATGAAGGAATTATCCTGAACAAGAATGCAACAACAACTTAAAACACAACTTTCAATATCTCAACATAAGTGTAAAATCACCATGAACTTTGTCAATATAAACATGAATGCGTGAAAATGACTTAGGGGATGGAATATGAGACATAAAATCAGATAGAATACTTAGAATTAGTACCTCAAGCTTGAGTAGGATCGAAAAGATAAGAATATCATTTTTGCATGTCTGCGTCGCCCTCCCATGTAGCACTTTCGACTTGTTGATCCTCCAAAGGACCTTAACGAAAGTGACATTCTTGTTCCTCAAGCTCTGAGTTCTTTACTGGAAACTCTTGTCAAGTTGTCTTCAACTAGCCCCACAACATAAAGAGGCACAATAGCATTAGGGTCCCCCACATTCTTCCTCAATATAGACACATGGAAGACCGGATGAATCAATTCCATTTCACTAGGCAATTCAACTCATAGACCACTTTACAAATCCTCCTAATCACCCTATAAGGACCCATATACCTAGGCCTTAACTTATCCTTCTTACAAAAATGTACCACACCCTTAATAGGTGAAACCTTCAAATAAACCTAATCACCAACTTTAAATTGAAAATCCATTCTCCTCATATTGGCATAGGAGTTTTGGTGACTTTGGGCCATCTTCAACCTTTCTCTAATCATCCTAACCTTCTCAAGAGCATCAAAAGGAGCCATTCTGATGCTACAATGATAGCTATTGTTATAGGCAAACTCAATCAATGGAAGATGCAATCTAAATACCCTTGAACACCAAAATAAAAGCCCTAAGTATATCCTCAAGTGTTTGGATGGTTCTCTCAGCTTGGCCATCCCTTTGAGGGTGAAAGGTCGTACTATGCTTTACCTTGGTTCCAAGACCTCTTTGGAAGGACCTCCAAAAGTGTGAAGTGAAGTGAGCACCACGGTCAGATATAATGGACAAAGGAACACCATGAAACCTCACCAACTCATAAATGTATAACTAAACATCATCTTCAGCCTCATATATAGTCTTAACTGATAGAAAGTGAGCCGATTTTGTTATTCTATCAACCACAACAAAAATGGAATCAAAACCCTTTCTATTCTTGGGCAAGCCAACCACAAAATCTATATTAATCTCTTCCCACTTCCAAGTAGGAATATCTATGTCTTGGGCTATGCTAACCAGTCTTTGATGCTCCGCTTTGACTTGTTGGCAAGTATGACAACCGAATACAAATTTGGTAATGTCCCTCTTCATGCCCCCCCTACCAATACACCTCTCTCAAATCTCTATAAGCTGAATAGAGTAAGAAGAACCATGAGCCTCATCAAGAATTATTTCTCTGAAGCAACTAACACAAGGTACACATAACCTTCCTTGGTATCTAAGTACACCTCCCCCTTGGGAGAAAACCTCCACCTTACCATCTTTTACCATTGCCTTCAACGAAGTGGGGTCAAGATCTTGCTTAGCTTTAACCTCGTCAACCAATGATGATTTAGAACCATCAACAACAATAACATTACAATCATCACCCTCTTCCAACCTAACTCCCAATCTAGCCAACCGATGGACCTCCTTATCCACCCCTTTGCCACTATCATCAATATGAGCTAGGCTACCCATCGACACCCTACTCAAAGCATCCGCCACTACATTTGCCTTACCGGGATGATAATGCACATTATATCATAATCCTTAAGAAGTTCTAACCACCTTCTTTGATACAAGTTGAGATCTTTTTGAGTGAAATATATTGGAGACTCTTATGATCATAAAATACATCAACATACACCCCATACAAATAATGACACCGCATCTTTATTACAAATACCACGTTGGCTAGTTCAAGATCAAGGGTGGGGCAATTCTTTTCATTAACTTTGAGTTGTCTAGATGCATAGGCTATCACCTTACCATTTTGCATCAACACACAACCCAAACCAACTCTAGAATCATCACAATACACAACAAATCCTTCTAGCCCTTCTAGTAGTGATAATATAGAAGCAAACACAAGCTTATCTTTTAATGTTTGAAAACTCTTTTCACACTCATTGGTCCGCAAAAATTTGGCTTTTTTTAGTCAACTTGGTCAAAGGAGAAGCAATAGAAGAGAACCGATTCACAAACCTCTGATAGTAACCCACTAAGCCCATGAAGCACCTAATATCCGAGAGGGTCAATGGTCTAGGCCAATTTCTAATCACATCCATCCTTTTATGATCCACCTTAATACCAACCCCTGACACCACATGACCTAGGAAGGCAACCTCTTTTAACAAAAATTCACATTTTTCGTACTTGGCATATAATTTCTCTTCCCTCAATCCTTGTAGCACTACCCTCAAGTGACCAATATGCTCCTCCTACTATGTGAATAGATCAAAATATTATCCATGAGGACCACAAGAAATGAATCAAGGTAGGGTTTGAAGACCCTATTCATAAGATCCATGAAGATAGCAGGTCCACTGGTCAACGTAAAAGGTATTACAACAAACTCAAAATGCCCATACCTAGTTCGAAAAATTGTCTTAGGAATATCACACTCCTTCAACTTCAATTGTTGGTACACAAACCGATGATCAATCTTAGAGAAGTGGCTAGCCCCTTGAAATTGGTCAAACAAATCACCAGTCCTTTGAAGAGGATACCTATTCTTGAAGGCGACCCTATTAAGTTTTTCACGACCCCAGGGTAGGGCCTATACGTGATCGATGAATGGGGAACCCAGAGGAATCCCATACAAGCCTCATAGAATATCATTGCACATCTTTGGTTGCGGAAGCAATTATAATGACAGAAAGATGTAAGTATAAACAAGGGGAAATCGGGACTAAGGGTAAATTTTCATATCATAAATACCAAGAAACCAGAGAATCAAGACTCATAGCATAGATACATAACATGTCCAACAACATCTCTATTTCTTAGATACTTAGCAGGGGCCAAGACAAGAAATCGTGCTCACCCTCATAATAAGGACAATAGTTAATCCCAACATATAAGACATAGTCTAAACATAAACTTAAGAGAAGATAGATATTGTCCCACGACTTTAGGACTCACCATAAGCTAACTTGAACAATCCATCTAGCCACAAGGAGATTCAATAGGAGCTCCGATTCCTCCATGGTGATATCATATAGGCATAGAGTATGAGTACATTTGAATGTACTATGTATGTCTGATGTAATGCAAAGGAGATAGGCATCAGAGGTAAAATGCATAATCATAAGCAATAGATAGCATACTAACAATGTGACATATATGAATAATTCTTGAAGTATAAGCATATCATGCTTATATAGAGCATAATAAGAGAAGTAAGGAGTGACCATTATAGTGCAATCCTAGGCCTACCACCTTCTTGGAGAGGTGCATCAGGTATAAACCCCTTCATGAGGTTTTTGGAGTACAAACCCCCAATCAAGGTTGACGGAATAGAAACCCCCTATCAAGGTTGATGGGTACCAACCCCCAACAAGGTTACCTGAGCCTACCACCCCCTGTACTAGGCAATCGAGGTACCAACCCCTCAACAGGTTACCCTGGCCTAGAATTGCCTCAGCTAGGCCTGGTCATCACAAACATTATAGAGATATATCATATATATACACTCCTTTCATCATTATATACATGCATTCCTTTTCATCATCCTTCCATCATCATTTCACCATCATATAGTCATTCTACTCATAAGACATACATTGGACCTTCAATTCCTCAAGAACCCATAACTGGACATTTTATCAAACACTTAGAAGGTGTGTAGTGCTAGTGTAAAACCATGCAATTCAAGTGTGTTTTCATACTAGAAAATTCAATGTCAAACCATTAATAGACACTTAGTAAAACACTCAAACAATATACATCAAAACCATTCATCAAACAACATAGTGTGCAGTGAATTTCATAATATGTAAGACCCATTTGTAAATCTTTAAATCATGAAATTTGTAAGGAAAGAAAGCTTGGGCATCATGGGAGAAAAGAACCAATGAAAGAAACTCACATACCTTAGCTTTAGAGATGAACTTGATGAATATTGGATATGGAGACTTGAAACTTTAGAGGAAATCCTAACATCCAAATGAATTTTGAGACTTCAATTTAGGAGATGAAATATTGTTGAAGTGTTTGGGAGACTATTTGGGAATGTATTGGATGATTACGGGTGAAATAAGGCTAAGCATAGGTATTTCGTGCATGCAAAGGCTTAGGCCCAAGACCCAGAACTCCGAAAAACTTGGCAGCAAAATACACTGGGTGTGTCGCGCTTCAAACACGGATTAACACTATTTTTCGTCAAACTTTTAAATTTTGAAATTTGCTAGGGTTGCTCTAAAATCATGTTTAGACCCACATCCCACTCAATTTGAATCCCTGAACAAGAATATGACGTAAATATATTTTGAGATATGTGGAAATTACAATTTTGAGCACTTCCAAGACATATTTTCGGGCACTGTTTGGGGTCATTACAATATCTTCCCCTTGGAAACATTCGTCTCTGAATGTCAAAGAAACATACAAGAGACGAATACTCATAAAGGGATCACCACCAACAAGAACGCAATAACTCACTTAAAACACATTTTCAAAATCTTAACATAATTGTTAAAATCACCATGATCTTTCTCAATATAATCATGAATGCATGCAATGACATAGAGGCTGAACCATAAAACTTAGAATTCATGAAAAGACTTGTTGTGTTATCATAAGCTTGAATAGAATGGAAGAGGTACAAATATTGCTCCTCCATGCCCACTTCGGCTCCCCGAGAGATGCTATTGACTTGACAATTCTCCCAATGCCTTGACAAACATTACGCCCTAACAAATCAACCCTCACTCATATCCACCCAACATTTCCACCAGAACTCCTCATAAGTCAACTCATCCTCCACAATGTCCAGAACCTCAAGAGTCTTATAATACATAAATCACCAACACACCTCCTCATTCCTAGAAACATGAAGAACTGGAAGAACCATATCCGTATCCAAAGGCACTCCCTGTTCGTATGCAACCTCAGTAATCTTCCTCAAGACCCTATGAAGACTCACAAACAATGAATTCAATTTCCTCTCACAAACCATTCTTTTTATGAATGAAACCTTCAAATAGCCCCAATCACAAACTTTATATTCAAGATCTCTTCTTCTCACTTTAACATAGGACTTTTGTTGGCGTTGGGTTGTCTCCAACCTTTCCCTAATCAATCTTACCTTCTGCATAGCATCCATAACTAGATACGGACCCAACAAGGTCATCTCACCCACTTCAAAGCACCCAACCAGTGATCTACAACGCCTACCATGTAAGGCCTCAATGGGAGGCTTACTGATGCTAAAATAATAGTTGATGTTATAGTTAAACCCAATCAATGGAAGATGATAACTCCAAAATACAAGTCCTAAGCATATCCTCAAGTGTTTGGATAGTTTTTCCGACTTGGCCATCCACTAGAGGGTGAAAAGCCGTACTAAGTTTAACTCTTGTACTAAGGCCCCTTTGAAAAGACCTCCAAAAGTGAAGTGAGCACCATAATCTGATATAATAGGCAAGTGTACAACATGCAATCACACCAAATCATGAATATACAATTTAGCATACTATTCGACACCATAAGTAGTGTCAACCAATAAAAAGTGAGCCAATTTGTCATCCTATCAATCGCAACACGAATGAAATCAAAACCCTTTCTAGTCTTAGGTAACCCAACCACAAAATACATATTACCCGGCCTCTCATGTTAAGCTTTAACTTGTTGACAACTATGAAAACCAGAACCAAATTTCTCAATGTCTCTCTTCATGCCTCCCCACAAATACACATCTCTCAAATCTCTATACCTTGGGTAGAACTGGGGTGAAAAGAATAAGAAGGACAATGGACCTTATCAAGTATTTTCTACCTCAAACCATCAACACAAGGCACACACAGACTACCTTGGTACCTAGAGGTACCATCTCCCCTTTGGGAGAAAACCTCCACCTTACCATCCCTTTCCAATGCCTTCAATCCCAACAAACCGGAGTTAAGATCTTGCTTAGCTTTTACCTCATCAACCAATAAAGCTTTCGAACCATCAACACAATAACACTTAGACAAACTATCCAACCGATGCACCTCCCTAGCCACCCCTTTATCACCACCATCGACAAGTGCTAGGCTTTCCATAAACACTACACTCAAAGCATCTGCCACAACACTAGCCTTTTGGGGATGATAGTACACACTCCATCATAATCCTTAAGAAGTTCGAACCACCTCCTTTTCTCAAGCTAAGATCCTTTGGGTGAACACATATTGGAGATTCTATGAACGGTAAACATATCGACATGCACCCCATATAACTAGTGACACCAAGTTTTCAAGCAAAACCACGACGGCCTACTCAAGGTCATAGATAGGATAATCCTTCTCATGCATCTCAAATTATCTAAAAGCGTATCTTCCCATCTAACTATCTTGCATCAATCCACAATCCAAACCAATACGGGAGACACCACAACACAACAAACCCTTACAAACCCATCCGAGAAAGACATGATAAAAGCGGGGATAAGCTTATTCTCCAAGGTTTGGAAATTTTTTCACAAACTTAGCATTCCTTTGGGACAACTTAGTCATGGGAGGAGCAATAGAAGATAACTCCTTCACAAACCTCCGATAATAACCCATCAAGCCCAAGAAGCTCCTAATATCCGATAAGGTCCATGGTTTAGGACAATTCCTAATAATATTCGTCTACTTAGGATCCATCCTAATACCATCCCCCTACACCACATGACCTAGGGAGGTAACCTCCTTTAAACTAAATTCAAACTTCACATACTTAGCATACAACTCCACTTATCCCAAGACATGAAACATACCTCGAAATAGCTCACAAGCTCTAATTAAATCAATACCTCATCACTAGCGGCTACCACAATCATAACAAGGTAGGGACTAAAGCACCAAAATTCAAAGTATTGGGAAGGACCTCACTAACTCCTTGATCACCGGATTAACCTCAATAGGAATGAACTAGGTTCAACACCCCTAACTCTTATAAGATGATAAATGTTACCCTTTAGAGATCAAGCATACTATAGTATAAGAAATGGTCCTACATCTTTGCAACCACATATAAGACCCGACTTAAAGACGAATTTAATAGGGAATTAGAATTTAACTCTACAAGGCCTACATTCAATGGGGACACAACACTGACATAACTCATCCATCACAAGCATAGCATCAAAATCCACCATACTAAAACCAACAAGTCACAAGGCAAGATCTAATGAAATATGAACATGGGACAACACCTACGAACCTTCAAGCAGCAATAAGCTCACCAACGAGATAGACACCTACGAGTGTTTGGGACACGTTTGAAACCCTCTAGCAACCAAAAAATAATTTAAGAAATAGTGGCACACCAGCCCATCAATGCAAACACATCAAACCCAAAGGAAATTTCAACATACTGGTAATAACATCGAGTGCCTCATCTTGATCTAAAGGTTGACCACCTTCACACTTCCTTTGAACATATGGACAATTCACTAGCTTGTGACCCATTCTACTACACTAATAACAAACATTTGTCTTCCTTAAGCATGGGCCACCATGGTACTTTTCATACCTCAGAATTTCAAAGCTCAACGAAAAATAGTGTTAATCCGCATTTAGGGCGCGACGTGCTGAAGTGTATTTTGCTGTCAAGTTTTTTCAGTTTTGTCTAAGACTTTTGGATCTTGGGCTTAAGACTTCCCATACATAAAAATACCTATACATAACCTTATTTTACCCTCATATCATCTAAGACATTCCCAAATACTCTCTCAAATACTTAAACAATATTTCATTCTTAAATTCAAGTCTCAAAACTCATCCGGATCCATGGATTTCCTCTCATGCTTCAAGTCTCCATCTCCAGTCTTCATCAAGTTCATCTCCAAAGGTAAGGTATGTGGGTTTCATTCATGGTTTCCTTTCTCCCATGATGCCCAAGCATCCATTCCTTAATAATATCATAATTTAAAGTTGATTTAGAAATGAATCTTACATATTATGACATTCACTGCACATTATGTTGGGGTTTATGAAATTATCACTGTTTTACTATGTTTTGAGCTATAATTTTAAGATCTGTTGTAAGATTTGATTAAGGGTTTTATGTATATTGTTTGAGGGTGTTACCAAGTATCTATTGATTGTTTTACATTGAATTTTCTAGCACGATAACACTCTTTAATTGCATGGTTTTACACTAGCACTACACATCCTCTAAGTGTTTTGATAAAATATCTGGCTATGGGTTCTTGAGGAATTGAAGGTCCAATACATGTCTTATGATTTGAATGACTATATGATGATGAACTTATGAAAACATGATGATGGAATGAATATAAAAAGGAATATATGTATATAATGATGAAAGGAGTGTGTGTAGACATATATATATATATATATATGTATATAATATTATCTCTATAATGTTGGGATAACAAAGCCTAGCTCGAGGGGTTGTAGGCCCAGGTAACCTATCGAGGGTTTGGTACCTCGATCACCTAGCTTGAGAGGGAAGAATCTATTAAGAAAAGACACCTTGAACTCCTCCCAAAGAACCACATTGTTGATTCCTTTCTCCTCCTTACATTGATTGTACCATATTTTTGCCACCCCTTTGAGCTGGTAAGCAGCCAACTCCGCCTTCTCTTCTGACCTTACACCCCTAATAGAAAAAATCTTGTGGACTTCATCAATGAACTCATGAGGGTACTCATCAACCTTTGACCCATAAAATTTTGGGGGATTTGTCATTGTGAAGTCTCTCACCAGAGATGCTGGTGTAGGAGCATGAGGGGCTTGATTAGCTTGATTATAAACAACTTGTGCAAGCAATGTAAGAGCATCTCGGAGCTCAACCATGAGCTGGTTGTTCCTTGGATATGCGGGCTCTTCTTCCTCTTGTGTTAGGGATGATCTAGCATAGGAAAGAACAATGGTTAGGGGAAAAACATACCTCTCATAGCCTTTTACTCAAGAGTTGTTGTGCACAAAAGAACAATGAATAAGAATCTAATTGATGCATTGTGTTGGCTACCTAGGACCATTAAAAACCTAGTACTCTGATACCAAGTTTTTCATGACCCAAGCCTGAGGCCTAGATATGTCACGGTGCATAGGGAACCTGAAGGGACCCTAAGCAAGCCTCTTAACATATCATTACACATGCTTGGTCGCGGAAGTAATAAAATAGAATAAGAGATAATCAATAGAAATGACTAGGGCTAATGGACATCTTTCATATCACACAAATTAAGAGTCAGGAGAGAGTCAAGGTCATTGCAGTATATATAGTTTTTAGAATAACACCTCTAACCATAGAACTTAGCGGGTTCCAAGACAAGCAACCGGACTCACCATCATGGTCAAGTACATAATAAAAAGAAAAGGGAGTCTTTATACATAGCATAAGATTAAAGTAAATGTTCCCAAAGTGGAGAACTCACCAACTCAATTTGAGAGAGATCGTCCAAGCCACATGGAGGAGGATGATCAAGTGGGGCTCCAGTTCCTACATGGAAACATCATGTAGGCATGGCGTATGTGTTAGTACATTTGGATGTAGTAAGTAGGTAGGACACAATGCAACAATAGATAGGCATCATAATCAAAATGCAAATAGTAAGCAATAGACAACATATTAACAATATGGAATGTATGATCAATGCTTATGTAAAACATGCTTATATAGGATGTAATAGAAAGTGTAAGAAGAGATCATCACTGTAAAACCCGTAGGTTACCAAGGTGCAAGCCCTTTTTGTTGGTTCATGGATCGTCACACTCTACCACCCTTGGTGATTGAGGAACTAACCCTTCAACCCAGTTACCAATGTACGAAACCCTTGATTGGTTGGTGGATACTGGGGTGAAAAGAATAAGAAGGACAATGGACCTTATCAAGTATTTTCTACCTCAAACCATCCACACAAGTCACACACAAACTACCGTGGTACCTAGAGGTACTATCTCCCCTTTGGGAGAAAACCTCCACCTTACCATCCCTTTCCAATGCCTTCAATCCCATGGATATTGAGATATATAGAAATTAAGATTCTTGGAACTCTCGAGGCACATTTTTGGGCATTTTTGTGGTAGTTTCAGCTTGAATATCTGCTGGGAGAGTGAGTGTTCTTGCATAGTGCAATGATTAAATGTGAAATCATCATTGAGTGTCAAATATAGGACTTCTTTCTGTGAGGGTACTTGCATTACATTGTTAGCATTTGACTTGTTCAGTGATAGTGGATTGTTGATATTCCCTTTCTTGTCATATTTGTATTGCCACATGCATCGGTGTGCTTTGGTTTGATAAATAGCCATCTGATCCAGTTTTAAAAAGTTGGTGTGGGTACCTAATTTTCAATTGTATGTGATGCATGAAATTGAGTTGCGATCAGTGTGTTACTATATTGTCTACGTAGATTGAATCGCCGCTTAAGGCAAGCAAGAATTTTAAGATGAGGGTGTTGATGTGCTATCAAAATACAACACTTTTGATGCTCAAAACATGGGATTTTTTGTGTTCTCAATGTGACATTTATGTGTTTGTGTTTAGTATTGCAGGAAAGTAGGTTGGTTATGACTTGGGGAAAAATTGCAGAGCTTTCTAGTTTTTGCTTATTTACGATTCAATCTACAGTCATAGATCATTCTATGAGTTGTAAGGCACTCAACGAGTCAATGTGGTAGTTTCGTAGAAAATTTAAGAGACATATGATATCTGAAGATCAGCTATATGAGACATCTAAATGAGCGGTAGAGCATTTTATGAGTTGTATAGACAAGTGTCTTGAAGAATTCTAAAAAGGGATAACTTGAAGCAGTTGAAGCCTACAAGTCTGAAATACAAGTCATAAATCAGTTTATGAGTTGTGACGATAGTTCATAGAAGAGAAGTCCAAGATCCCAGAAGCTGATTACAAGGCCCCCATTACGACTCGTAAATCATATTATGATTCATAAATACCTTTCATAGAGTCCGCCGACAAGTTTTTCTATTTTATATATGACTTAATTGTAATTACTATAGACAGTATATCTAGGTCATTATTCAGCGAGAGCCGGCAGTTTAATTGTAATTATGGTTAGAATACAATACTTAGAGAGAAAATTAAGAGATTACACTTGTGAATTAATATGATCTTCAAATCTTGTGATTTGCAATAAATTTTTAATTTGTTTGATTCTTAATTCAATTGGATAAGTGTCTAATTATGTTTTCACAATTTGTAATTTGTTCATCTACCCATAGCATGAGTAACTAAATCCACAACTAGGGTTGTGGAACCACAAAGATTTAATGAAGTGAAGCCTGATAAGTTGCAATTTTTGGAATGGATATTTGCATATGTTAATCATTTCTCTTCGCTTTGCATATTTTCTTGTGCTTTCCAACATTAGAACATGCCTGAAGTTACTTACTGGACCAAGGTGGTAATGAATAGGAAAAGAGATTAGTTAATAGGATTCAATGATGTGTTCGCGTCTAATCAACCGAACTGGACCAATCGGAGGTTGACTGGGACTTATAGGTAATAGTTAGTATTGCACACTATAAAAATAGGCCAAGTCACGTAGTGAAATTTGCCTCTCACCTTTGACCAAAAGGCTTGGTGAACTTCAGTTATCATCATACATCCTACGCTCTAGTTGAGAATTGGGTTATCTGGTGATACTAAGTTGGTGAATCATGGGGAACACAATACCCTTGTTGCTCTCTTTTATTGATTTTCTCTAGTACTAGTTAGTTTAGTTTACTTTCTTATCAATTATTTCAAACCCCCACCCCTATCCAAGGAATTGAGTAGTTTAATTACTTGAATTGTTTATCAGTGAATTCTCATGAGTGTATGTTTTCCCTGTGGGATTCGACACTCACTTAGGTGAGGTTTATATTGCGAAACAATTGTTTTATCCTCCAAAAAGGAGGTATAACTTGGGCGTGATTAGTTATAATACTAGAAAGTCCTAAACTGATCTTTTTCCAGTTGGTTGAAGGTATATGTCATGAGTATAGAGGCAAGCTTATGGTATTACACATTATGCATGAATATATTTCTTGAGATAGAGAGATTTTGCATAGTGCCAATGTTAAACATAAAAATATCGTTAAGTGTCAGATATAGGTCTTGTTTCTATGAGGGCACTTGCATTGCATTGCTACCATTAGACTTGTTCAGTGATTATGGATTGTTAATAGGGCCTCACTTGTCATAGTTCTGTTGTCACACGCATTAGTTTATATTGGTTTTCTAGATGGCTATTTGATTTTGTTTTGAAAAAGTTATGTGGGTGTCTGAGTTTGAGATTTATGTGACGTATGCCATTGGGTTGAGGTCTGTGTGCTACTACATTATCTATATAGATTAAGTATGTCGCTTGAGGATAAGCAATAATTTTAAGTTGAGGGTGTTGATGTGCTGGTAAAAGACAACATTTTTGCTGCTTAAAACTTTGAATTTTATGTGTTCTCAATGCGATGATAGTTTGTTTTATGTGTTTTTGTGTTATATTTGCAGGATTATAGGTTTGGCCTTGATTTTGGAAAGAAGTGCAGAAGTTGTTGAATTTTGAGGCAGTACGAGACCCTTTAAGGGCCGTAGACTATACTATGGGTCGTGAAGTGATTTCGTGAACAATTCCTGTGAGGGGCAGAATTTTTGATGTTGGTTTTATGAATATGTAGACGAGTCATGGAATGATTTACAAGCGCTAGAACATGGTTCGTGCCCTGAGGATTAGAGAATTGGATCTTTTTAAAGATTCATTAGACGAAAACGCTTTACGGGTCATCAACCACCTTATGAGTCATAGAGGGTTTTCATAAACTTGAAGTCCATTTTTTTAGCAACTTTGTACGAGACCCCAAGTATAGTCCAAAATATAATATGGCCCGTAAGCCGCAGTTGTATGGCATGCTCACCAATTATTATATTATGTTTAGGACTTGTATTTACTTATTATAAATAGCTTTTTGAGGTTATTTTTCAGAAGTTTTTGCATAGTACTTTAGAAAAGTCCTCCTTCTCTAATCCTTGGGGTACGAGGCCTGATCTACGACTCATAAAGTGCTCACCGACTCGTTTGCATAGCGTAGACCAAATTTCAATAATACAGCCTTCAATAGAGTTCCACACGAAACCTCCTCTACGGCCCATAGAATGATCTACGGCCCGTAAAGGGTACTGTGGATCTTCAAAATCAGCAACTTCTGCATATCTTTTTGCAAATCAATGCCATCCCTGAAATTCTACAAAACAAACACATAAACACATCAAAAAAATGCTAACATCACATTGAGAACACACAAAAATACAAGTTTTAAGCATCAAAACAGTTGTATATGGAAGCAGATCACCTTTAGGAGCTTACCTAGTAGGTTGTGGGGCGGCAAGTCCTGCCTATGGTCTCAACAGTCTAGAAGCCAATGATCTTGTGCCACATAACTAAAACAACTCAATACAGTCCTATTTCTGTGGTCATGGTCATACTTTCTTGATCCAGCTACCCAAGAAGCCTGACTACCCACGAATGATGATTGTACTGGCCCTAAAGAGGCAAAGTCAGTCTCCACCTAGATGCATTCAAAAAGATATGAAGAACCATCCCTATTTAAGGTACTTGGTCCCTAATGGCCACCCTTAGAAGCCTATAACAATGCCTGGGATGTCCGGTTGGTCTATCCTTACTAACCTCCCATTAAAGGCCTATCTCTCGGCACTCGTCATCCTAGTTAGGAGCTACTGAACTCTCCTTTTCGTCTAGCGCACTTGTCATTGTCCCCTTGGGCCTTACAACTAATATGCTCCAGGGAGTGAGCATGATCAACGATGTTGAGAAATTATTGTCCTGAACTCACCAATGCATGGATGCTTATCTTCAGTTGAGGCCTCAATCCTCGCACAAATTAATGAATTTGCTTCTACTCAAAAGCAAAATAGTTATAGTATATCAAGAGAGTGCCTAGAACATAACCTTGTAAGGGGACACAGTCATTTACCCTTGCTCAAGATGCACAAAATATTATTGGCAACAGTCCCTGAAACTTCTGGGCAGAAATCTAGTTATAAAGGCCTCTGTGAACTGTGCCCAAGTTGATGGTGCTTCATCTTCTTGTCTTGTATGTTGGCACGTCTTCCACCAATGCCAGGGAGTGCCATCAAGCTAATAATCAGTAAATGTAATCACTCAACACTCTAACTACCATAAGGCTTGTAATAGTTCCATCTAGGCTATTAGAAACTCCTATGCATCCTCCTTTGCATCTAATGAAAACGTTAGAAGGGTCAGTCAAAAAAGGTACCTACGTAATCACTCCTGAAACTACACAACTCACTCCGACTGAGTCAAGACCTCCGAAATAATAGGCTCTACTGGTTCCTTGATAGGAGGAGCTGGAGCTGGCATCGCAGCCTACTGCAGGTCTTGAAATTCTGCCAGGATCTATTAAGAACCACCTGCATCTCCAGGGTAACAACAAAAATGGCTGAAGGAGTTTGTTCCTTTAGCTATGGCGAAACTAGGGCCTCTAGTCTCTACTCCGTGGACTTGGGTAACTACTCCGTATCCGGGACTGACAGTGCAACCCTATCCCGGCCCCTATTATGCACCTTAGGCGCCATACATATGAAGAACAGATGAAGTTAGTTTCTCAAAGCTCGAAGAATCATTGATGAAATCCACCATAACAATCAATCAACATAGGAAAATTCCTAAACTTCTTGTAGCTTCCTAGATATAAGCCACGGACATCTCTATATCTATCCACAGGACTATACTAGATGGTAGCGCGGTACATCTGAGACCAGTGAACCTTAATCTCTGATACCAACTTCTCACAATGCTTGAACCTCCCCAAATGTGGAATGCAACTTTTGCTGGTGTTGCACCAACAATCCATAATACTTCTCTAGGCTATTCCCAAGGCATCCAATGTCTGTTTTCCATAAATGAATAGTCTAACAATACCAGTTTTGATGTTCTAGATCCATCGGTGTATTCAAAATTCTAAAAGGAGTATCCTACGAAAAAATTAAGTTCCCACTTCTTTTCGGCTAATTTAGCAAAAAAGAACTGTGTAGGGTTAGAATGCTACCAAATGTCCCCATCAACTGAAAATAAGGGTCATTTTATACTGTTTTTAATTTTTCAAAGCATACCACACCATTAGTTTTTCATTTCAAATGTGTTTAGCTAGGTTTTTATAGAAATGCATTATTTAGCTTCCAGTTGAACTCATTTTGCAACTTTTAACCCAAAAGCATACTAGGACCCTCCATCTTCTAACCAAACTCCCTCCTAGCACAAATCGATTGTTTCAGAACTAATGGAATTATTAGAATCCCATTATAAGGAAATTACTAGGATTTTTTATTAAGCTCATATTTTGCAGCATTAACTTCTCGCTAACTTGTAAACTTATACATCTCACAACCAAAAAATACCGATATCCATGTCCACAATACCAATAGGTCATAAAAGGTTCAAAGTTACTATAACAAAGCTCAAAATATTAGAAATAAAGCAAAATCACATAATTGACCTACAGGGTCATTAAAACTTCATATTCCATTTGTGTTGTAGGAATTTACGAAGACGATGAGATTTTTGATATTTTTTCTTTGCAACTATGCTCTGATAATATTTCCTAATTATGTAATCCCCCTAACTCTTTCCATCTAGTCTGAGAGATGCACAAACAAAACTGAGAATATGACTAAAAAAAGTTATTGGAGAAGCAACCACGAGGGCCACCTAGGGCCCATAGAAGAGGCCTTGTAGACCCCAGGTGACTTGGTTAAATCTTCTAAGTCTCAGGCCCCTGTATGAGACAATATACGACCCATAGAATATTCCACATCTCGTAAAATAAATATAGTAAGTTGGTGGTCAAAGAAACAACTTTTTAATATCTTGCCTTACGAGTTATCAGATGGCCCGTAGAAACATTTAGGGCCCATAGAAGATGTTTTGTGGACTCTATGACGAATTCCAGTAACTCAATCTTTTGAATCCTTTTTCTATGAGAGGTCATCTGTGATCCATAAAATGGTCTACGAGCCATAGTCATGGTCACGTAGAACCTATCGGTAGTTTTTAAGAAAGTTATTTCTTTCTATTCCAATGTCGTTCTACCATTATTCATTCTTATGGATTTCGTAAGAGCACCAGAGGATGGAGAACAAAGAAGGTTTCTAGTTCTAACACAAAGATCGATTGGAGATTGATTGTTTCTTCTATTTCTAGGTATGTAAGGCTTAATAATGTGTGGAACTACATTTCTTCACATATCCTTTCACCATTTTAGTCAAAATTAAGAACAAGACTTGAGTTTTGAAATCCCTATCATCTAATTATCGAGTTTCAGCATTTATTGTGAGTTGTTATGATAATATACAAGTTAATTATCATGTTGCATGACTATTGATATGAGATTAACATAAAATATGTTATCCTTAGTATCATGAACCCTAAATTGAATGATCTATATAAAACCTGTGTATATATTTAGTTGAGTTTTGAGATTGATTTTGGTTTATGAGTTTAGTAACTTAGGCATGGTCGAGCATGAGAAGCATGTTACATTTAATTATCTATACTATTAGGTATCTTGCTTTTATTACATGATGATTAAGTGAGTCTGAATGGTCATTTATGTTTGAGTTGAGTTTGATTGTCGTCCTTCATTTACTTAGTTGATGAGAAAGTAAGATGAATTTAGTTGGTAGAACCTAATAAGGTTGAGATTTGATTCAATTGACTAAGCATTGAAATTTGAGTTGATTGATGAGTGGACCATCTTTTAGTCTTGGGAGGAGTATCGAGCACTGAATTGGGAGAGAGCATATATCCACTCTAACCTACAAAACTACATTGCCAGCATAGGATAGTCGTACAACATGTTCTTGTCATGACCCAAGCCTAGGGCCTAGTTGTACAACATATTCTTGTCACATTTACCAAATAATCTCTCATCCCTCAAACTTTCCAACGTCGCTCTCAAATGACTCACAATCTCTTCTTCATTCTGAAAATAAATCAATATAGCATCCACAAACTACCACACACATAACATGGTAGGGCTTAATGACCCTAACCATGAGATCCATAAACAATGTCGGTATATAGTCAAGCCAAAAGAAACTACCAAAACTTTCAAATTCCCACACCTAGTCCGAAAATGTCATCTCGGAGATACCATCCTCCCTCACACTCACTTCGAGAAAGAAACTACACCGAAGATTAATTTTAGAGAAGAAATGACTAGCCTTTTGTAGTTGTTCAAATAGTTTGCCTATCCTTAACCACACGTTACAACCATACGGGCTCTACACTCATTGAAAGCATAAGATGCATGTAACCAATCCACCCCAAGACCTCCAAATCCACCAAGCCAAGCTCAACAAAATCAAAATACAAGACATTATGCAATAAGGACATGTGACAACCGCTATAGACATTTCTAGAAACAATAGTCTCACCAATGGGGTAGACACTGAAAGGGTCCATGTAACGATTCGGAACATATATGAAACTTACTAGAGATAAAGGAATAATGAAATAAAAAATGGTTGCTAGACCTATCAATTCATGACATCAAAATCAAAAACTTTCAACATACCGGCAGCAATGTCGGGTGCCTCATCCAACCCTTGCCTCCCTTAAAGAGCATAGAATCGATTATGTCATGTGGCACACCCTTGTTGGCCACCTTGAGCCCCTTGTTCAACCTAACAACCTTGCCTATGTGGTCAACCATCCTTACCCTTGTTGTGGGCATATTGACCATCACGAATTTTATGGCCCATCTCATTACACCTAACGCATACACCAGTGTTCCTCCAGTATATGCCGTCATGATTCCTTCAAAATTTAGGCATCTAAGATGAGTCAACCCATCATCACCCGTTTGGAGCCTTGGGATAGCGGCCCATCCCTAGCAACCCCCTCATTTGGAGCACTAAAAGATCCTTGGCCTTGAAACCTAATAACTTGTTGGAACCAGTCACCTCAAACCGAGCCTTCTTGGACTCACCACTCCTTCTCTTTCTAAGCTTTTCCCTCTCGAATTGTTTGGCATAAGTTATGAGGCAGGATAAATCCATATCACCTATCAATATGGTAGCACAACACTTCTCATTCACCAAGTCCGACATACCCTTCACAAATTTTTTCATTCTAGAGCTTGGCTTGGCCACCATTTGTGGATCATATTTGGAGAGTTTGTTGAACTTGAGGGCGTGCTCCCTCACACTCATCGATCCTTCCTTTCAATTCATGAATTTTATCATTTTGGCCTCCTTAGCTCAAGAGGGAATAAATGGTTGAGAAATGCCGCTTTGAACTCTTCCTAAAGGATAACATTGTTATTCCCCTTCTCCGCCTTCCATCGGATGAACCAAACTTAAGCCACCCCCTTGAGTTTGTAGGCCGCCAACTCCACTTTCTCCTCTGATCCAACCCCTATAATAGATAATAATTTATACACATCATTAATAAATTCTTGAGGATCCTTATCAATTTTAAACCCATGGAACTCCAGTGGGTTCATTCTAATAAACTACCTTACCCTAGAAGCCAGAGTTGGAGCATGAGCGGCTTGGACCCCTTGTTGAATGGGCATTGCATGTGCCAACATAGTACTAGCAACTCAACATTGGTAGCCCCTCTATCTTGAGGAGCAGGGTAAACCAGTAATCCCGCGGCTGTACGGGCCCTCCTTGGTCTCCCTCTTTGAAGCGGGTTGATCTAGAAGAGCAAAGAACATTGGTTAGGCAGGGAAAACTCATACTACAACTAAAGCACAATATAGACCATGAAGAAGTGAAACATTTCCTAAAACGCCTCATAGGCTCCCATTCAGAGTTATGGTGTGCTTCGCAACCATGAATAAGACTATAATCAACACAATGTGTTAGATTCTGGGGACCATTAACAATGTAGTGCTCTGATACCATGTTTATCATGACCCAACCTGAAGGGATCCAAACAAGCCTCTTAGCATATCAATCACATATCCTTGGTTGCGGAAGCAAAGGAAACAACATCAATAGAGTATAAATAAGGATAACGAGGTTAAGGGAAGTCTTTATTAACATAATTCATAGAAGAGTCAAAGCTCAAACATAATTACATTACTTGTCCAATAACCCTCTAAACATAGAATAGGCAGGGGCCAAGACATTTTCTGGGCTCACCCTGATAGTATCAATAGTTCAAGATAAAGAAAAAACATAAGCAAGAGTAGCATAGTTAGTGTCCCCGAACTTGAGAACTCACCAAAGCTTATCTTCAACATGTCCAAAACTAATTGTCACGACCCAAGCCAAGGGCCTAGATGTGACATGGTGCATAGGGAACCCGAAGGGACTCTAAACAAGTCTCTTAAAATATCATTAAACATCTTTGGTCGCGGAAGTAATAAATTAACAAATAAAGATAGAAATAGGGATAACTGGGGCTAAGGGACATCTTTCATAGCATATAACATCATAGAGTAAAGGGAGTCAAGTCGCATAGCATTAATACATATCTTGTCCAACAATACCTCTAAACATATAACTTAGCAGGGGCCATGACAATCAAACATGTCTCACCCTCATAGTCAAGCTTACAATTAATAGGAGAGATAGTATTTACATATGTTATAAGATCAAGTCATTCTCCCCGAATTTGAGGACTCACCATTTGCTTTGTAGAAAAGTTGTACTAGCCACGTGCAGGAGGAGGATGATTAAGTCGGGCTCCGGCTCCTACATGTTGACATCATGTAGGTATAAAGTATGCGTTAGTATATTTGAATGTACTCATTATGTAGGCTATAACGCAATAGTGAAAATGCATAATTAGGCAATAGATAGACATATAACAATATGCCATGCATGAATGATATTTGAAGTAAACATGCCTCCATATAGAACATATTACATGAGTAGGAAGAGACCATCAATAGTAACCAAGGCCTACCACCTCCTTGGCAAGGCAATTGAGGTCCAAACCACTTAACAAGGTTGTACAAGTCTACTACCTCCCGAGCGAGGCAATTGAAGTACAAACCCTCCAATAAGGTTCTACTACCTCCTTAGCAAGGCAATTGAGGACAAACCCCCTCAATAAGGTTGCACAGGCCTACTACCTCCCGAGCGAGGAAATTGAGGTACATACGCCCCCCAACAAGGTAGTTCGGGCCTACTACCCTCCGAATGAGGGAATTGATCAACTTCCAATACTAGAGTTACTTTTCATGAATTCAACACATTTATGCAATCCTTTCATCATCATAAAGTCATACAAGTCATAGTTCATGCAATACATCATAAATAGTTCAAGAACCCTAAACAGGACACTTTATTAAACACTTGGTGATTGTGTAATACTACTGTAAAATAATGCAATTAAAGAGTAAAATCATGCAAGAAATCTTGATGTAAATCATCCCACTAATAGTTGGTACCATCATCATGCAATATACATCAAGACCCTTCATCAAATCTTAAGGTATATCAATGATTCGTAGCTCAAAACATACCAAAATAGACACACTTTTACAAAACCGCAACATAGTTCATAGTCAAATTCATAATAGAAAACCCATATGTAAAATCAACTTAGAAACATATACTTTTGGTGAAAAGGAAGCATGGGCAACATGGGTGGAAGGATCCAATTGTTAAAACGCACGTACCTTGACTTTGGAGAATCCTTTAAGAAGATTGAAAATGGAGACTTGAAGCTTGAATGAAAAACCTTAAGATATGGATTGACTTTTGGAACTTGAATTTAAAGTGAAATATTTGTCTAAGTATTTGAGTGAGTATTGAGGAATGTTTACTATGATATGAGGGTGAAATATGGATAAATACAGGTATTTTCACAAATGGAAAGAATTAGATACAGGAATAAATAGTCTTGGACCGAGATAGAAAACTGGCAACCCAAATTCACTATAGCGCGCCCTTGGCGTGTCATACCAGGGGCGCAGATGCTCTTTGGAAATCTCATTTACGCAATTTTTAGATTTTGATACAGTTGCTCTAATATCGGGGTTAGACCCATTTCCTACTCAATTTGACCCCCTGATCAAGAATATGAAGTCAGATTTTTGATATAGCACACGGTTTTGAGAATGTAAATTATGATTTCCGGCACATCCGAGGAACTTTTTCGGGCACTTATTGGGGTCGCTTCACTAACCATGTGGAGGATGATCGTGTGGAGCTCCAACTCCTATATGGTAACATTATGTAGTCATAAAGTATGCATTAGTATGTTTTAATGTACTAAGTATGTAGGATGCAATGCAACAAGTGATAGGTTATATAATTAAAATGCATAAGTATAAGCAAGAGATAGTGTAATATCAATATCGCATGCATGATCAACGCTTGAGGTAAAACATGCTTATTCATAATCAAGGAACACAAATTTAATGTGGAACATATGTACCCTTGAACCTTACACAAACATTCTTGAGATGGTCCACATAGTGACCCACTCTCCTTACGATATAACCTTTTCAGAGAGTGTTACCAATACCCCCACCTTATGACATAGTCTTTTTGGTAGGTAGCATAAGATGACCCCTACATTATGATATAATCTTTTAGGTAGGAGCCATGAATTATTCTACCTTATGATATACTCTTTCCAATAGGAACAATCAATTGTATCTTATGGCATGACCTTTTTGGTAGGTGTTATACGGAGTCCTTACCTTACGATATAATCTTTTCAGTATGAGCCATGAGTCATTCTACCTTATGACACACCCTTTTTGATAGTTCTTATAGAATATCCATACCTTACGATATAATCTTTTCAGTAGGAGACATGAAAATAGTTCATCAGACCATCATATTCAAGTATTAAGAAAGGTCTTCTCATTTTTCCCAAGAATACAACAAACATGGTAGCCCAACAATTCATTTGCAATGTCATAGGTACTTTACATGAATTTAATAACCATATACATTCCCTTAATCATCATAAAGTCACTTGACACGTAAGTCATACAATAGGTCATCAATAATTCAAGAAACCCTAACCTGACATTTTATCAAACACTTGGTGGGTCTGTAATGCTAGTTCAAAATCATGTAATACACAAGTGAAAGCATATGAAAAAACATAATGTAAATCAAGCCACCAACACATGATAATACGCACATAAAATATACATTGAAACCCCTCATCAAATCTCATAATATATTATAGATCTATAGCTCAAAACATGCTTGAATAGCCAACATTTTATGAAACCTCGACAAAGTTCATAGCCAAATTCATAAAAAGAAGTAGCCATAGATAAATCAAGTTGAAAACATGCAATTTACACAAAAAAGAAGGTTGGGAACAATAAGTGAATGGACCCAATGGTTCAAACCCATCTAACTCAAACTTTTGGGATTTCCTTGATGAAGATTTGAATGAGAACTTGAAGTTTGAATGAATTTCTTAACATCGAGAGATGAGTTTGGGACACCTGAATTTGGGTGAAATATTTGTCTAAGTGTTATAGAGGGTTTTGGGAAATGTCTTGAATGATATGGGGTTGAAAAATGACAAAGTATAGGTGTTTTACACATAGGAAGGCTTAGGCCAAAGATCTCAAGGCATTGGACCGAAATAGAAAAAACTAACAACTATATACACAGGATCACGCCCTGGCTATGTCACGCCAGGGGCGCAAAACCTTACTATTTTTCAAAAATTTTTGAAAACAAAATTTTTCTATGGTTCATATGAAATTGATTTTATACTCTTCTTCCACTAAATTTTACCCTCTAATCATGAATATGAAGCCGAATTTTGAATATCACGCACGAATTTTAAGATAAATGGAAATTATGATTATAGGCATTTTTAGACACATTTTTGGGCATTTTTGGGGATTTTCATTCTGGTGACTCTTTTCCTAGATGATGGACATTCAGTTTGGATTCATAAGAGAGATGATCGTCCTTTACCATGGCAAGATTGGGACGAGCATGGCAATTGTGTCGCCTTCGTTATGCATGATCGATCTAAAGATGGTGGGATGGATGTTAGTTAAGAGAAACTTTTAAGAAAATACTGATTGAGCATGATATTTTAAACTAAGTTTATTTCTACTGATTCTATTTTAAAAGCATGATTTACTTTCAACTGGCATATATTGAGTGGAGGATGAATTTCTTTAGTTGAGGTGAGTGACTTGAGTTGTACTTTCTTGAGCCATTGTACATAACAATATATTGCATGTACTGACATACATTTGGACCTACATAATTTCATGATGCAGATACAGTGGATAGAGGATTTCAGCCCGCGCATTGTTGAGGTCTAAATCAGTGCATTCAAGAGGTGAGGAGCCCTCCTTGCTTTCCGGAGGAGCCCTTTTATTTCCTGTTTTGACTTAGTACTTTCTTTCGTTGATTTGAGTTATACATGGTCTGTCATGATACCATCTAGATTTTTGAACAGAGGCTTCAAATATAATGAGTACAAGATTTATTGATTAGTATTTCTTTCCAAAACTTTCATTGGAAATCATGTTTTAAAGAGTTATATCTATATGTATGATGTCTTTTTACTTGAGTATTTCTTCTATTGTTGAGGCGATGTTGCCAGGTGGTTCTCTTAGGGAATTAGCAATAGTTTTGCAAGTGCTGGCCACACCAAGGGTACCCTCCAGGGGTGTGAAAAATTGCACCATAACCAAGTATAAAGGAGAATTAAATTTCAGCCAAATTTGGCTCTTTTTTGTCCAATCCTGCATTTTAAGACAAAATTTCATGTTCTGTTGGATTGTGTTAAGGACACCAAAGCAAAAATGAACGATTATATTGAGCTCCATCTGAACATAAAATGCATTAGAGTTGAGTTGAATCCAGTGGGATCATTTGAGTTGTCGTTCATAGAGAAACAAGGAAAATAAGGATTAATAAAGAAATAGATTTTAGTTATACTACAATTGCCAAATGCATTAAGAAAAGAAATGGAAACTAGTGCGTGCTCTGTAAACTTGTAAAGGATGTAAATAAAGACATAAGTGATATTAAGAGACTAAACTAAAAAACATATTATTGAAGATGACGAAAGCCAGACTACCTAGTAATACAGAAAATGGGATATAGAATATATTTGAAAACTTAGTATCCAAAGAGAGCTTGTTCATGCACAAACAAACGTCACATGTACATCAGAGAAACCTTGTACTTCACTTACACTTTAAGTTGAAAGAAAGTATCCCAATAAGCTGGAAGCTAACAAGATTTAATTAGCATAATTTGAAAAAGGTGCGATAAAATAGAAAATTATTTCTAAACCCTAGCATCATATGAAGAAGAAGATGGTAAGTTCATGAAATTGGTCTCTTTTGGTAGTCGGTTTTTGAAGTTGTTTATAGTTGATGGTGGGTTTTCGAAGCTCATTTCCATTGGTAGTAGGTCTTTTGATGGTGTCTTGATGATGTTTGTAACTACATCAGTACCTTTCAATTCAATGACTGCTTTGTCACAAGCCAAAACATCTTTTTATACAAGTGTCAAATGCTCATAACCAAACTCGATCTTTTGTTCTTGGGGTATTGAACACCTGACACCGCTTCCCCAACTTTCTTTGTCTACCTCCTTTGTACTTTTTCACATTTTCTTGTGAAAAATTGTTTTCGTCCTCTTTGAAAATTTTCATTGAAATTGCCTGGGTGTTTTGATTCTTAATGATGATTTCTTTTTCTGGCGCCTTAATTTCTCTTCTCTCACCTTCCCTTTCTCCTCATTAGATGGGTTCATGAACTTGTGTCCCCTCTGGTGAATTCCTACGGGACTGGGCAAGTTAAAGGAACTTTGTCTAACTTGAGTGGTAAATTCTTTAGTAGCACCATTCTTTGAGGACTTTATAGACCATCTTAGATCTCATGGCTAAACAAAAAGAGAAAACAAAAAAAAAATATTAGAAGTGTGTTAAGTTCATTTATGACAAGAAATTTTTTCTTAATTTCTATACATAAAATATTCATTGAAAATTTATTTAATACAAGGTGATGGCACTGTGGTTCTACATAAATTTCTAGCCAGAATGTAAACGGTTATCAGATCCAATAAACTAATTAAAAATAAAACCACCTACTTCAGGAATCTCATATCTTATAATAGTAGGTATATTTTCATAAATCTTTGTAGTCATCATTTCAACTCTAAAAAATATATACATTCTTAATCAAGCTTCATCAAAAAAATATATTTATGTTTTATTTTGCATCAACTATCCAAACACAAATACAACCTTATATTAAATTCTAAATCTGTTGATATTCAGCTCTCCTCTTGTGTTTTTATACAAGGAAGAGTTCATAAACCTAAAATCTATACCTAAATCATCAGAATCTATCCATAAAGAACATTAGTGCCTAGAAACGTACCTGTCACATAGAGATAACACTAAAAATTATGATTGGATATGAAGATTACTTTAAAAACATTATTAGAACCAAAATAGTGAACACAAAAACTAAGAAAACTGACCTAGAATTACAATAGTCTTTTTTACGTCTGACTATTTGATTGCTAGGAAGAAGTGTTCTGTGAGTATTACATTGAGAGATTGTGAGGACACATGTTGAGGTGTAATATGCATGACAAGTAGGTGGCAGCGTCGGCCGAGGCATGAAAAAATGAAATGGTTGGGAGAGTTTCATTTATTAGTCTTTTCTTCATTTAGAAAACAATATTAGCAATACGGGATGTATAGAGGCAATTAAGTAGGCATTTGTGGTGTGTTTGCTGTTGAGAAAAATTATTTTTTATTTTATTTTTTCATTATCTACTAGAATACACACATAGCTTTTTTTTACATATCGAAAAATAAAAAATAAATAAGAAACTAACTTGGTTTTTTTTAGAAAAAAATTCTAGAAAAATATTTTCATCAAGAGTGTTGTTCTGAATTTGTAACAAACACTCTTTTTCATAGAGTTATTGGAGTTGAAACTAGAATTATGTTCAACTATATGTGTGAAAACTATTGAAATAGAGTTTATGCATTGAAATATTATCTGTGAATAAATAACATACTTAAATACAAGTTTAAAAGTAAAACGTGAGTTGAGAAATAGGATAGAAGTTATGATAATTTACAAATTAGAAATACTGTTTCAAGTCAAATTTAAAATAGGGAAAAGAGTTTGTATCAGGATCAGTCCTGGTCATTACAGCGCATGTTAGATCCCACCTATAGGCAAGTCGATTACACAATCCTAGGGTACTATCCTAGCTTATAATTAAGACCATAACAAGCAAATCAATATAAATAATCCCAACTATCCAGAAATTGGATGTCAATTTTACAGAGGTACAATAGATAGAAGTACATACTGAAATACACATAAAGAAAAAACTATGATATAATACAACCTAGGAGTATTCCTACAAATACATAATACTTTTGTACAAGCCAAACTCTAAAAGAAATAGACATCCATCAAAAGACGGAGATTCTGATCAAGCCAAAGTTGTCGGTGCTCACCTAAACAAAGTCTCTTGTGTGCTCCAAAGTCCCCCATAATCAGTGCCTACAACTTGAACTTAGACCTATGTCATGGGAAGATGTAGAAATTAGGGGTGAGTACAACAATAAGGCATCCAATAGGCATAGTTAGGCAACTAAGTGAAATAATATGCATAGAGATGCTCCAATATAGCTAAAAGTAGCATTCTTGTAAATAAACCCCATACCTCTAATTGAACTTACCAAGGTAAAGTGCAATTATACAGATCGACGAAAACTAAGTAGGCCCATACTACATCTATGTTGAATTTATACCTAATGTTGTACATGGGTGCAAGGCCCTAATGTCTATGTTTATATGCCAACAACACCCATAAGCCTAGAAGGTAAACCTATGCATAATTAAACTGTCAGAATAACCACAAAACTCAATAAAATCACCATGGAACCAACTCTCAACAAAACACAATAAAGTGAACCTGTACATGGGCTTAAGGCTATAGTATCTCAGCCTAAATGACCCATGATCCCCCCATAACCCCATAGTGATGGGGAAGACCAAGCTTAGCTCAGGGGATTGTAGGCCCGGGTAACCTATTAAGGGGTTGGTACCTTAATCGATTAGCAATTTAAGATCAAACAATTAGCAATTTCAATTTTTGTAATTTTCCTATTTCCAGAATTGATCTGTGACAGTGTTACGATGCACAACTATCGCGAACATGTATTAGTTATGCCTCTACGATAGGTCTATGTCGTGGACCAAATATGGGCCAGTGTATTTTGTTACAAGTTATTTTATCTCGGTCCAAGGCTTTTGGGTCTTGGGCCTATGTGATATCAAATATGAAAATACCTATACTTAGCCATTTCTCACCCTTATATCATCCTAAATATTCCCCAATACTCATCCAAACATTTAGCAAAATATTCTGCTCCGAAATTCAAGTCTAAGAAAAACTCAACCGGATCTAAGGATTTCCTCTCAAGCTTCAAGTCTCCATCTCCAATTTTCATCAAGTTCATCTTCAAAGCTAGGGTATGTGGATTTCCTTCATTAGTTTCTTTCACCCATGTTGCACAAGCTCCCTTTTCATAAAAATTACATCATTTAAAGTTTATTCATTCATGGGTATTATCTATGATAAATAATGCACACTATATTGGGGTCTATAAATTGTGACTATTTTACTAGGTTTTGAGCTATGAATCTAAGATCTATTGAGAGATTTGATGAAGGGTTTTGATGTATATTGCTTGAGGGTGTTACCAAGTATCTACTGATGGTCTTACATAGAATTTTCTAGCAAGATAAAACTCTTGAATTTCATAGTTTTACACTAGTACTACACACCCTCTTAGTGTGACAAAATGTCCAGTTGTAGGTTCTTGAGGAATTGAAGATCCAATAGATTTCTTATAAATTAATTGACAATATGATGATGAAATGATGATGGAATGATAATGAAAAGGAATGTAAGTAGATAATGATGAAAGGAATGTGTGTGTGTATATATATATATATATATATATATATATATATATATATATATATATATATATATA
>JAOTQR010130324.1:0-22225 GCA_025774065.1 Solanum ossicruentum | reverse complement strand
GTTAGTCAGTAAAACAGAGGAAACTCTGCCGAAATTTTGGTAGATTTCCCAGTGGTTATGTTGGTCTTTAGAGTTAATGATTGTATTAGGTGCCTAATCGGCACTAGCCACGACCCCTGGGTTAGCATGCTATTTTTTGTACATAAAATTAAATAGTGTATAACAAATATCTCATGATAATTAGTGCAAGTATAACTAATACAAGCATTACTAATATATTATAATTAGCATTATTTTTATATGCCTTACCAAACGACCCCTTAATGAGAAAATAGTAATTATTTAGTAGTAACAAAGTCATTTTTGAATTCTATGTATTCTTTTCAATTGACAATTAAAATGTATCAGTTAACATATTAAAAGATTATATAATAAATCTCCTTTCTGTCTCGATATATCCATCATACTAAGACTTGTTAGAACACATATTGACTATCTTATATTCCTCCTTAATTTCTAACTATGTCAGGTGATCCATTTATCTTCAACCCCTATTTATCTTACATAGGCGTGAATGTCTATATTATCTTAAGTACAACTCTTTGTATAGAAAGAAACATTTAGCTTTAATATAGCTCTCTAGAATAAAAAACATTGTACTGATATTAAATAATCATATCTCTAAGATGGATTTCAGTTGCAATTCTGGTTTTAGTTGCAAATACATAAAAAAGTAGTTTAGAGATATCACATTCTACATGCATATTACTAATCTATTTCCAAACATAAAGAACTAATTTATGAAGTTATAGAAAAGATTTATAATATCAAATAAACATTCTAATTTGTCACTCGTTCTATTGATTTAGCCATTGCCACCATCTAAGCGATGATGTTAGGATATTGTACAGTTGTGTATTGTGAAGTGTATTGATCACAGAGGCCATACTCTAAAAATTTTGTTCATTATGCACAAAATAACCTGGTATCGACCTTTTTTCAAGCGTTTACTTCCATATGTCGAAGAATTTGCCTATGAGCTAATATGATATCTCCCATGAGGAAATTGGAAGATACTACATCTACAAAGAAAAATATGTCTATGTGACCATCTTTTAGAATTTAAAAAAAATCACAAAATTTTCTAGTTAAAGAGAGCAACAGGTGATACCATCTTTATTCAGATTAAAAAGAAAACACAATAGATCATAACATACCTATGCTTTCAAAAGACTTAACCACATAATAATCATTCCACATAGAGAAAATATTTTTTGTATTTTGTACCTCAACAATAATTCCCTTTAAGTTCTCAAAGTTTATTGAAACAACTTTGCCAACTCACAACCATAAGTCAACAAATTGATATTGAAATCCCTGTATATCTCAATATTTTAATTATTGCTATAAAATAGTAGTATGTAATTCATTTAATAATTTTGAAACAAAATAACTGTGGATAATATAACTTATTGATGCTTAAATTTATAAAGCCATGACTGTGGATGATAAAAAATAAGTTAATTAGTCTTATACAATAAGAACAATAATTTGCAAATCTCAGTAATTCAAACATAAAAATTAAGTGAAACCCTTAGTGGGTGAGATTGCAAGGTCTCCATTATCATCTAAATTGATGAATCTGCTTCCACGATCAATCGTTGCTTTCTAATTGGCATGTAATACTTGTCAGGCTATTCGTAACACCCCACAAAATTACCGAATTACTCCTAGAAAGGAATCGTGCGCATAACGCATCTTCCCAAGATCAGATTTGCGATCAGCGCGAAAATCCGAGATCAGATTTGCGATTAGCATGAAAAATTGAGTGGGTGTCATACCCCAGGGGGGTACCCTAGGCGTTATTGGCACTCTAAAACTATTGTTAGCCCCCAATCGAACCACTTAGTCTCATCGCGTTCATTCAGTCAATACATTACCGGAAGATAACAAAGAAATATCTAACTATCAATGGGCTATAGGCTATCAACTCTGTCTATCATAAAGAATACGAATAAAATAGTAGTCTTAATAAATAAGAAACAGAGAAAACAACTCCAACATCAACTATCAGATGTTTGTGTCTATGAAGTCTCTATAGCTAGTGTCCATGAAGGTACCATGACAGGCCATGGCTACCACAATCAAGATAGGTAACTCAAAACAAATAAAAGAGAATAAAGGTGTTCTCCCGAAAGCAGGGGAGGACTCAACAAGTCTGGAATCACGGAACTTTGAACCTAAACGATTCGCCTGCTGAAGTCCTTTGTGTACAGAATCTGCATCATAAAACGATGCAGTACCAAAAGAGGCATTTGTACGTGAAATGTTCTGTATGTAAAATAGGCTAAAGTAAATAGTAAGGGCTATACAATATACAATCACATAAGCTCATCAATCACTCAGCCTCAACTCAAAGAAAGTAATGGGACTCTATCATATCACTATCCATCAATACATCAAACAATCACATCAACCTCAGATTACTATCCACAGGAAACCTATCTGAGAGTTTCTATAATCGACAATCATCACCTAGGAGCTGATAATGATACAACGAAGAGATATCGTTGCCACATCCATCCAGTACCTTTCTGAAGTAAAGGACGAGTCTATCGGAGATCCCAAAGAAGTCTATCAAGTCCTTTACGGGATAAATGAAACATTCGTTTTTACGGTCCAATCCTCTCCTATACTGACTACGTAGTTAATGTGTATGAGTAGGACTATCTCTTACCATTTCAGTGCTAATACTCCTCCTAAGACTCGACATGCTCATAAGTCTATCGATACATCAAGAATTTCCATTACTTAGCCTTTACAGGTTACTCTCACTTCATATCATAATCTATCAACTCAAAGAGTAGGATTGTTCTTTCAAAGATAAGGTTCGACCTCATTTAGACTCTATGGACACTAATTCCATCAACTTCTGCCATCAACATACTCATCCCAGGATCAGACCACAACAATCAACACATTCAGGCAGTCAAGGCTCTAGACATTACCCATAAGTTCATTCTTGAAGTCCTTAACAGAGAATTAATGTAGAGTAAATACATAATCACACAATAATACATGTATACAATTAATTCAAGGTATGAGGATCATCAATTTAAGATATTACATAGAAATTAAAGATAAATTTCATGAAAATCTTCGAGAATTACAAATCAAGACCTAGCAACTACCAACTGTCAACTTTCTACATTCATTGGGGCACATGGGAGAACAATCCCATGTTTTGGGTAGGCTTTACATACCTGAGATGAAGATTATACTATCCTTCAACAAGAATTGAACTCAAGCTTGGAATTCCTTAGGCTCTCGCTTGCTCTTGCTCTAAGGAACCTACGTTTTAAACTTGAAGACAACGGGTTTTTGAATCCCTTTTGTATGAAATAGGTCTTAAAAGTACGTTTTAGGACTTAGGAATAAGTTAGGAATGCCCAAAATACCCTTTCCAAAATTAAAAGAAAAATTCTCAAAATTTGTACACTGGTCTGCAACGCGCCCGGGGCGTGGACTAGTGTATTTCATGAATTTCCTAAATTTCAATTCCCATCGAAATTTTTTTTAACAAAAAACTTAAGTGTGTCTCTGTGCCCCCTCCGTATCGCGCCAGGGGAATGGATTGACACTGTTTTGGGGGAAATTACCAAAATTTATTTTTCGATCCAGTTGCTCTTAAATCATATCAAGACTATTTTCTCACTTGATTTTCTACACTGACTGCAAATCCGATCTCAGATTTCCCATCGAAGCTTTGGAAGACGTGTTGTGCACATGATTACTTTATAGGAGCATTTTGGTAATTTTATAGGATATGACATCATCTCCCCCTTGGCATCATTCATCCTCGAATGAAGACTAAAGGTAGAATAAAAGCATGTGTAACCTCAAAACTCATCTCATTCCTCACTCGAAAACTCTTAAACTCTCAACTATTTATCACTTATCTATCTCTGTCTTAGACTCGGGAATAGAATCGGACTAATATCTTAACTCAATAAAATGAGACATTCAATAGCATTAAGTATAGGCATATTACCTTTGATATCATCATCATTTGGAACGAATAGATGCAGGTATTTGAGTTTCTTCTCTTCCTCAGCTTCCCACTTAGCTTCTTCAATAATTGATTCCTCTATAGAACCTTGACGGAGGCTATCTCTTTGGTCCTCAGCTTACAAACTTGTCAATCAAGGATTTTGGAATGGAATCTCTTCATAGTATAGGCTATCCTTCACTCCCGTACTCAATAGGATTGCCAAAGCAGGATCTCCCAAACACTTCTTTAGCATTGACACATGAAATACCGAGTGAACTCCATCTAACTCGAAAGACAAGTCCAACTCATAAGTGACCTTCCCAATCCTCCTCACATTATGATATGATCTGATATAACATGGACACAACTTACCCATCTTATCAAACCTTATGACACCCTTCATGGGTGACACCTTCAAGTACACCTAATCATCTACCTCAAACTCCATGTCTCTTCTTCTCACATCCGTATAAGACTTCTTATGACTATGTGTTGTCTTCAACCTTTCTCTGATGACTTTTACCTTCTCCATAGATTGGTGGACAAGATCAGGTCCGATCAATTCATCTTTACCAATCTCAAACCAGCCAATCAGTGATCTACATCTCCTCCTGTATAGTGCCTCATATAGGGTCATCTGAATGCTGGCATGGTAGCTATTGTTGTACACAAACTCAATCAATACCAGATGATCATACCAATTCCCCTAGAAGCTGATGACCTAAGTTTTTAATATATCCTCCAAAGTATGAATGGTGCGCTTTGCCCGTCCATCTGTATGAGGGTGAAAAGCTATGCTCAGATGTATTTTTGTACCCAAACTTTTCTGAAAGGATCTCCAAAATTGAGAGACGAATTGAGCTCCTCTATCCGAGATGATGGAAAAGGGAACCCCATGCATCCTCATAATTTCTCGAATATATTTTCCGGTATACTCCTCAGCCGTATTAGTTGTCTTCACTGCAAAAAAGCGTGTTGATTTAGTGATCTTATTCACAATCACCCATATCGAATCATGTTGCTTTTGTTTTCTTGGTAAACCAGTGATGAAATCCATGTTGATTATCTCCTACTTTCACTCAGTAATTTCAAAGTTTTGAGCGGGGCTACACAGTCTCTGATGTTCAACCTTGACCTATTAACAGTTAGGACACTTGGAGACAAATTCAGCAATGTCCCTCTTAATTCCATTCCACCAATAGACTTCTCTCAAGTCATGGTACATCTTGGTGGAACCGAGGTGAGTAGAACATTTGGAGCTATGAGCTTCAGCCATGATCCTATCTCAAACACCATCAATAATATCGGGCACACATAAACTACCTTGATTTCTCAATACACCATCTCCCCCTTTGGAGAAAACTATCGCCTTCTTCTTGCGAACCACTTCCTTCAATTGGAACAAAACATGATCTTGGTCTTGCTTTTCCTTCACCTCTAACACTAAGGATGAAGCAGACCCATTCTGAACATTGACTCCGCCTTCACTGTTCTCCTTAAGTTGCACTTCTAGTCAAGCCAATCTATGAACTTCCTTAGCCAGTTCTCTCTTCCCTTCCTCCACATGGGAAGTGCTACTCATGGACAACCTGCTAAGAGCATCAATAATAATGTTAGCCTTACCTGGGTGGTAGAGGATGCTCATATCATAGTCCTTAAGCAACTCCAACCATCTCCTCTGTCACAAGTTGAGCTCCTTTTGGCTGAACATGTATTACAAACTCTTATAGTCAGTGAACATGTCCACATGTACTCCAAATAATTAGTGATGCCAGATTTTAAGTGTGAATACCACCGTTGCCAACTCGAGATCATGAGTTGGATAATTCTTCTCATAGATCTTAAGTTGTCTGGAAGCATAAGCTATCAGCTTCTCTCTCTGCATAAGCATACAACCCAAACTAAGTCTAGAGGCATCACAGTAGATCACAAAGTCTCTCGTCGTATCTGGAAAAGTCAAAACTAGTGTTGTAGTCGATCTAGTCTTCAACTCTTGGAAACTCTTTTCACATTCCTCAGACCACTGAAATGTCCTTCTTCTGAGTTAGCTTAGTCAATGGTGTTGATAAGGAAGAGAATCCCTCAACAAATCTATGGTAGTAGTTTACCAAACCCAAGAAGCTTCTTATTTCCGTCGAACAAGTTAGTCTAGGCTAGTTCTTAACCACTTCAATTTTCTGACTATCTACCCTCATACCGTCTCCCCAAACAATATAGCCTAGGAAAGCCATGGACTTGAGCCAAAACTCACACTTTGAGAATTTCGCATACAGCTTATAGTCTTTGAGCATTTGCAAAACCACTCTGAGTTGATTAGCATGCTCCTTTTAATCTTTGGAATACACCAGAATATCATTAATAAAAACAATTATGAACGTATCAAGATACGATCTGAACACCATATTCATCAAATCCATGAAATTCATAGGTGCATTTGTCAACCATCTCTAAATGGTCATACCGATTCATAAAGGCTGTCATTGGAATATCACTTTCTCTCACCTTCAACTGATGGTAACTCGATTAGAGGTCTATCTTGGAGAAGCAAGTAGCAGCCTGAAGTTGGTCAAAAAGATCATCTATCCTAGGGAGAGGATACTTATTTTTTAGAGTGACCTTGTTCAGTTGCCGGTAGTCTATGCACATTCTGAGAGACCCATCTTTCTTATACACGAATAGGACAGGAGCACCCTAAGTAAAGAAACTAGGTCTTATGAAACCTTTCTCTAACAAGTTTTTCAATTTCTTTTTCATTCTTTCAACTCATCGGGGGCCATTCTATAAGGTGGAATTGAAATAGGTTGGGTCTCGAGAAGAACATCAATCCGGAAGTCAATCTCCCTATTAAGAGAGGCTCCAAGTAGATCATCAGGAAACACCTCAGGAAACTCATTCACAATAGGGACTGATTCAAGAATAGAAGATTAAACATCATCAGATTTGACTCGCATGAGGTGGTAAATACAAACTTTGGAGATAAACTTTCAAGCTCTAAGATAAGAGATAAACTTGACCTTAGGTGCAACAGAACTTTCTTTCCACTCTGGGAAAAGTTCATTAGGAAATTAGAACTTAACAACTCTAGTTTTACAGTCAACAGAAGCATAATAGGCTTGAAGCCAATCCATGCCCAGTATCACATCAAAGTCAATCTTCTCCATTTCTACCAAGTCAGCTATGGTATCTCTATGATAAATGGACACTATACATTCCCTGTAAACTCTCTCAGCTAAGATAGACTCACCAGTAGGAGTGGAAACAACAAAAGGTTAAAGCAAACACTCTAGAAGGATTCCACACTTACTAGCCACATAAGAGGTAACAAAAGACAACGTGGCACCCGGGTCAAGCAATACATAACCATCAAAGGTAAAGACTCGAAGCATACTCGTAACAACATCTGGTGCAACCTCCTGATCTTGTAAATTACACATAGCATAAAGGTGGTTCGTCCCGGCTCCTGTACTTATAGTAGTATCCCTCTGTTGATTACCAGCTAGGGGTGCTGCGGAGGATTGTGGTATGCTGCTCCCTTCATCCTTTCCCCTCTTTGGACACTCAAACTGGAAATGACTAGTGTATCCATATGAACAACAAACATCTCTACCCACACGATACTCACCAAGATGAAGCTTACCACACTTGTCACAAGGTGGCTTTCCCCTCATACCCTTGACTCACACTAGTCTGAAATTGGATACTCAAACTGGAAGTGACTAGCCTATCCATATGAATAGCAAATATCTCTACCCACACGATACTCACCAAGATGAAGCTTACCACACTTGTCACAAGGTGGCTTTCCCCTCATACCCTTGGCTCACACTAGCCTGAAATTGTACACCCTAAGCCCTGAAATTCTAATAACCTTGAGACTTCTTACCATACCTATTTAGCTGAACAGGCGCACTTGCTACAGAAAGTGGACTATGTGATGATATTTTCTAAAAGTAGGACATGTTACCCTTATTCTTCCTTTGCTCGCTAGGTTCATGTCCTGATGATTTTACTTTTCTGTTCATCTGCTCCTCTCTATCTCTTTTCTTATCCACCTCTATCGGCTGGGTATACACCATGATTCTGCAGATGTCCATGTCGAGGATTGACAAAGCTTCCTTACACTCTTTCTGCACATGTCTGCCCAAACCAGACACAAACTTCCTCATCCTTGACCTCATGTTTTGTACCATCTCCGGAGCATATCTGGACAGCTTATACATGAGAAGCATGCATGGCTTTCAAGACCTTATACATCTCGTCAATAAAATTTTGTGGGTCCTCCTCAACCTTCGACCGTATATACACTGGCGGGTTCATCCTCAAGAAGTCTTTGAGTCAAGTTACAGCTGAGGGCTCCTGTGAGCTAGAACTAGGAGTCTGATAACCCCGACGGTTACCCTGGGAGGCCACTAACTGAGTTAGCATGGTGATGGCTTCCCTAAATTCTGTCTCGGTACTAGGAGTTGGCTGGGGCTGAGCAAGGGGTGCCTGTAGGACTATAGCATTCCTGGCAGGTCGTCCCCTTCTCCTCATCTCTGTTTGGATCGGTACCTCATATTGGGATTTCTCAACAACTGCGTTTGAGGCATTTTTCAGAGCAGTTGTTCTCTTTTATGGCCTTTTCTGTAAATGTATAACATCAGAGTTAACATGAGATCTCTATAAAGTTAAATTATCGCAAGAATTCAGTTCATAGAAGAAGGGTAACTAATCCTAATGTCCTATAACCTCCTGCTTATGAAGTGTGGTACACTCGAACTCCGTCCTATAACTGATCGGTACCTCCCTAGGACACTCGAACTCTGTGCTCAGATACCAAGTTTGTCATGCCTCGGTAGGGTACCCTAGGCGTAACTAGCACTCAAAAACTATTGCTAGCCCACAAGTGAACCACCTAGTCTCATCAGGTTCATTTAATCAATTCATTAGCAGAAGATAACAAAAAAAAATATCTAACTATCAATGGGCTATAGGCTATAAACTCTGTCTATCACAAAGAATACGAATAACATAGTAGTCTCAATAAATAAGAAACAGAGAAAACAACTCCAACATCAACTATCAGTTGTTTGTGTTTACGAAGCCTCTATAGCTAGTGTCTATGATGGTACCATGATAAGCCATGGCTACCACAATCAAGATAAGTAACTCAAAACAAATAAAAGAGAATAAAGGTATCCTCCGAAAGCAGAAGAGGACTCACTAAGTCTAGAATCACGAAACTCTGAACATCAACAATTCGCCTACTGAAGTCCTCTGTCTACCGAATCTACATCATAAAATGATGCAGTACCAAAGAGGCATTAGTATGTGGAATGTACTGTATGTAAAATAGATTAAAGTAAATGGTAAGGGTTATACAATATATAATGACATCAGCTCATCAATCACTCAGCCTCAACTCAGAGAAAGGAACAGGACTATATCATATCACTGTCCATCAAGACATCAAATAATTACATCAACCTCAAAGTACTATCGACAGGAAACCAATCTGAGAGTTTCTATATCCAACAATCAGTACCTATGAGCCGGTGATAATATAATGAGGAGATGTAGTTGCCACATCCGTCCAGTACCTTGCCGTGGTAAAGGATGAGTCTATCAGGGATCCCAAAGAAGTCTATCAAGTCCTCTGTGGGACAAAGGAAACATCCGCTTTCACGGTTCAATCCTTTCCAACATTGGTCACGTAGTTAATATGTACAAGTGGGACTCACTCATACCCATGTTGGTGCAAATACTCCTCCCAGGACTCGACATGCTCACAGGTCTATTGATACATCAATAATTTCCATCACCTACCTCTACGGGCAAGAACTCTCACTTCACATCATCATCTATCAACTCAAAGAGTAGGAATATTCTTTCAAAGATAAGGTTTGACCTCATTTAGACTCTAAGGACACTAATTCCATCAACATCAGTCATCGACATACTCATCCGAGGACTTAGACCACAACAATCAACACATTTAAACAGTCAGGGTTCTAGACATTACCTCTAAGTTCATTCTTGAAGTCTTTAACAGAGAATTCATGTAGGGTAAATACATAATCACAGAATAATACATATAAACAGTTAATTCAAAGTATGATGGTCATCAATTTAAGATATTATATAGAAATTAAAGATAAATTTCAAGAAAATCTTCAAGAATTGCAACTCAAGACCTATCAACTACCAACTATCAACTTGCTACATTCATTAGGGCACATGGGAGAATAATCTCATGTTTTGGATAGCCTTTACATATATGGAACAAAGATTCTACTATCCTTCAACAAGAATTAAACTCAAGCTTGGAATTCCTTAGGCTCTCCCTTGCTATTTCTCTCATAAAGGCAATGGGTTTTTGAAACCCTTTCGTATATAGGTATTAAAAATACATTTTAGGACTTAGGAATAGGTTATGTATACCAAAAATACCCTTACTAAATTAAAAGAAAAATTCTCAAAGTTTGTACAATGGTCCACGACGCGCAAGGGGTGAGGACTAGTGTATTTCACAAATTTTCCAAAATTTCAATTCCCATCAAAAAATTTAAAAAAAAAAGCGTAAGTGTGTCTCCGCTCCACTTCTGCATCCCGCCAGGGGTACGAATCTATATCATTTTGGGGAAAATTAGCGAAATTTATTTTTTGACCTGATTGCTCTTAAATTGGAGAGATCATTTTCCCACTTGATTTTTTGTGCTGATCGCAAATTTGGTCTCAAATTTCCTATTAGATCTTTGGAAGACACGTTGTGTATACGATTATGTTTTAGGGGCATTTCCATAATTTTACGGGGTGTTACAGTGGGAAAATGGCCTCGACTCAAATTTAGAGCAACGGAATTAGAAAAAAAATTCTAATTAAATTTGAGACAGTGAGAGTACGAGCCCAGGAAGCGAACTCACACTTTGTTTTTTTCATCTTTTTTTCAACGTGAAATTGGAAAAAGAAATTTCGTGAAAAACATATGTCTACGCCCCTGGCGCAATGCAAACATGTTGTTACAAAGTGGAAAACTTAATTTTTACTACAGGAAGAGCCTTTTGGTCATTCCTCGATCTATCCTAAGTCTTAAAAATGTGTCTAAGGATCATTTATATCAAATTAAGGGTTTCAAAACCCATTTTTCTTAACTTTTAAACGAGGGTTCTTGAAGGATAAGAAGAGAGAGCTTGAAGATTCCTATGTTCAGGTCCAATTCCTTGAAGAAGCCTAAGAAAATCTTCATCATGGTATGTAAGGCTATCTAAAATGAGACTGTTCTCCCATATTCCCCCCTTTGATTGTAGAAAGTTAATAGTTGAAGGCGATAAGTCCTGTCTGCATGATTCTTGAATGTTTTTCTGAAAAATTATTTTACACTACATACATTTACTTGATTTTATGATCATCATAACTTGAATTATTTATTTAAATGAATTATTTGAATGATTATATAAATCCTACATGATTACTTTGTTAAAAATTACAAGAATGTACTTAGGGGTTGATGTCTAGAGCTTTGACCATATGGGTGTGCTTGCTTGTTTTGGTCCGGTCCCGAGTTGAATGTGTTGATGATTGATGTTGATGATATTGATAACCTTAGAGCCTTAAAGAGGTTGAATTTAATCTTAAAGAATGTTCCTAACCCCTTGAGTTGATAGATGATGAGATGAGTTGATGTTCCTTGTCCGAAAGAGACTAAGTGATGAGAAATCTTGATGTTTGATAGTTTATGAGCATGTTGAGTCCTGGGAGGAGTATTGAGCATCGAAATGAGTAAGAGTGAGTCTCACTCACACTCATTAACTATGTGGCCAGCGTAGGAGAGGATTGGACTATGAAAAACGAATGTTTCCTTAGTCCCAAAAAAGGACTTGATAGATTTATGAATCCACTGACAGACACATCCTCTACCCAGCAAGCTATTGGACAGATGTGGCAATAACATAGCTTTTGTTGTATCATCACCGGCTCATAGGTGATGGTTGCTGGTTAGAGAAACTATCAGATAGATTTCATCTTAATAGTACTTTAATGATGATGTGATGGTATGAGTCTTGATTGATGTTGATATGATAATGTGCTACTCCTTATCTTGAGTTGAGATGAGTACCTGATGAGTTGATGTTATTCCATGTTATTCCATGTTATTCCATGTTATTCTGTCTATATGTTTACTTTTAGCCCGTTTACATACTGTACATCCCTCATACTAATGTCATTTGGCGCTGCATCATTTCATGATGCAGATTCAGTAGATAGAGGACTTCAACAGACGATTCATTGAGGTTCAGAGACTTCTAGCTTTAGATAGTTAGTGAGTCCTCCCCTGCATTCGGAGGATACGTTTTATTTTATTTTTGTCTGTTTCAAGTTGTTCAAAGAAAAGGCTAGTTCATCTCCTTCCGCATAACAAAAAATGTCAAAAAACACGTGTTCTAGCAACTTTTTTCATGACAATTTGTGGTAGCCATTGCCTATCATGGTACCTCCCTAGATGGTAGGAATAGAGGCTTCGTAGACATATAAAGAGTATGGATTGATGTTGGGGTCGTTTCCCCTTTCTAATTTAAATTGTCATAATTAAATCTTATAGTATGGACGGTGATGACTAGTCTTGCGGCCTATGGCCCTTATTCTTGATGTAAAGGTAATGAGTTAGAGTTTCCCGCTGTGGTTGGTTGTTAATTCTTATGTCTTATGCATTTGGTTGTTCTACTACAACAATCAAAAATTACTTTACAATCAAATCTATATGTAAAAGCAAGAGTATTTTTAAAAATCTAATCTTTATAATGACTTGAAAGGGAAAAGGAGAATCATCCATTGATGTTGTGCGTATAGACATAAAGTGCAAGGTATTAAGTGATGGAACACCTTTGAGAATTAGTTTATAGAAGCTAAGAGTATTTTCCCATTTGCCATCCTTAACATCATTAATGCTTTCAATACATTGAGATACTTCTATTAGCATTTGAGTGTTGACTGTTGTGTCTATATTTGGCTACCGTTGCAAAATCCTAACAACAAACAAAGTAACAAATGACACACATAAACATACAAGTACACATTAATGTCTATAATAAATCCAAGTTCTAAGTGAATTCAAAATCGTTACCATTTGATTGGCATGATATTTATTGCATATAAAGTTACCTTTTCCTCTTATTGCTAAATTCAACCAATAACATAAAAGGTATGTCTAATGTAAGAAAAGATAAGTGAATAAATCATCAAATCACTTTGTTATTATTTAAAAGTATGAATTGTATTTATAGCAGGACCAATACTTAACATACTTTATTTTTCTTATACTTGTACATATGACACTAGTCTTGGGTTGATTTTTAAATTGTGGATTGCCTTCTCTTATTGCTCATCCATACATATTTAGATTGTTTCTTCTGCTTTATCTTTTGCATTATACTGTGTTATATTTTGTTTAGGCTGACTTGTCTTGTTGGGTTAGAGATAAGTGCCATCACACTCTATCTCGGGTCGTGACAGACCTGATCCAACAAACACGGAGGACAAACTCTATACTCACCACGAGCGCTCAAACCCTACGTGAATAAGAAGGTTAACAAGAATAATCTCCATGATGGTGGTCAGGCCTACCGCCAACGCGATAAACGGAGCATCAGCACACAGACACTGCAACCAGTAAGACACAAAATTTTCCAAAGGACCTTTAAGATTTGTCCAGAACTCTGTATACATAAATCATATATATATTCACCCTACTAAATTTTACGTTCCAAACCCAATGAAATCATTGGAATTCAAATTTGAGATCGCTTTGACCAAAACCCGATTAGTCATAAGGAAATTAACTTAAGACCTCAAAAAGATTGAAATACTAATATCGGAACTCTTGCAAAATAATTTATAAGCCTTTTGTTAAAAATACATTACAAGCATCCAAACTTTGAATATAAATCAAAGTTAAATTTTGATCCAAATTATCTTAAACTTTCAACTTTGTATCTTAAATTCACCAAATAACCCCGACGAAACCAACAGCCCTTAGGTCAAGTTTCACAATCTAAAACTGGTGGAACTAACTGTAGACATCCAATTTTTACTCTCCACATTGTTAAATTAATCATCGAGCTCTTATTTTGTTTTAACGATTTTTGAAAAAATTATTTTAAAAAAAAATATTACAAATACAGCGTGTGGGGGCCACGTGCCCCCAATTCTCCTTTTTTTCCCGTTATGTCTCACAACTCATGCTCCCTTCCTCATTTTCCCTTCTTCTTCAACAAAAAAATAGTAACCAAAGCCAAAACCAGAAAATCCAACAATTCCCTCTTCTCCCATCACTCACCCTAACCTTCTTCTTCAACCAACAACCCCCAACAAACTCGACAAACGCAGTAAATGTGTTGAAAAAGCCATCCATGCATCTCAATCCCTCAATCAATGGTAAAGATTTTCAATTCGTTGAGGATTTGACAACAAATCCAAGAGATTTCTTGTCCCCAAGGAGGGGATTTGAATTTTGAATTCAAAAATCTAACCCTTTTCCCCAATTTACCCATCTGATTTCCCCAATCTTGGAACCCTAATTCGTCCCCTATATAACCCCTCTTCTTCTTCGTTTTCAATGGCGGCAGTCACCTTAATCTCACCAAACACGCATAAAGTCGTTCTTAATCTCAAAATCTTAGTAAAAGTTGTTATTCATGACACTACTCTTTCTTGGGAAATTTCGTCGATTCAAAGAGCTTGATAACAGAATTTTTGATTTCTAGTCAAGAAGTCTTAAATGAAATCCTTGTGGTGTAAGCTCGTATTCAATCAAGCTCATCATCCCAGGTCGCTGCCCCAAAAATGGTAACGCCTTCGTTTCGCTTGTCTCATTTTCGTTTAAGTATCATGTGTTGTGAAAATCTGGAAGCTATCGAGTTGTCTTGCTTATTGTGAGTCTGTTGAATGGAGAGTATTTTCCTGTTCTTGTCTTTCCTGTGTACTGCTAGCTTCTCAAGAGTTAAATTAGAGCTGACATGATATTATTTCTCAAAGATATGTTGTAATGCTCAAAGTTTTAGTCTGATCCTTTGCAATAATATCAATCTGAGTTTCTAGGGCCTAAAATAGGCATATGTATGCTATTGTTACCTTAGCAGTGGTTTAAAAATGCAGAATACATAATTTTACTCTTTGTTTGTGATTTTGCATTTCAAGATCAACCTACTGTTATGTCAAAACAATATTTTGTTGCCTTGAATGGTTATGAGTTTTGCACCATTCTCATCCTGGCATGCGTTAAAGCATTTCTCTGAATTTTTCTAAACTTCTGATTTGGTTGAGATCCATTATATTCATTAATTTTAGGGAATAAGAGGTTAGAGTTTAGTGTTATGTTGAAAATGTTCTTGGTTCTGTCGAATGTGTTAGTTGTTGTTGTTGTTGCTTGAAGTTCACTCTGAACTGCTATGATACTCCTGTGATAGTGCTAATAGATGAAGTTTGTTTAGGCTCGAATCTAGATATTAAGTCATAAGTGTCTCAGGTTTACTTCGTTCTTGTTCTTAGTCTCATGTCAACTAAGTTTTTCTTGTCTCCCCATGTCACTGTCTCCCCTCATGTGTTCTGATCTTTGAGGTTCAAATGACAACATTTACATGTCTTTTCTTTTTCTTCCTCATTTTCTGCATATGATGACTACCAAAAGACTGTTGTGTCATTTTAAAAAAATCCATCTCCTCTTGGATGTGAGTTTAAATTTGTGTCGAAATAATATTAAAAGAAGAGCTTTTGCTTAAAGGATTGTCTCCAATTGGTGTCTGTTTTAATCACTTGGCAGCTGTGTTTGTTGAATACAAGTTGGTTTGAAATGCATGTTGAATGCACAACTTGAGTCGCTGCTAGTTTTAATTACATATTGGCTAATCTTTTAACCGTGTCTCTTGCTTGAGTCTACGTGCTTGATATCTTCTTCATCTAGGAACACAACCCTCTTTAACAATGGTAGCATGTTGTATGTTTATCTCTTTTCATTGTACTAAAATGACACTTGTGGATGTCTTGATTAGATGGTTGTTCCCTAGCTACAGACTTCTCATAATACGCTATAGTTATTCTCAAGGTTATCTATTTTTCTGCGCTTGTGTCTTTCTTAACCTTGCCCAGTTGTATCTTTGAATCCTTCACTAATCCTTAACGTCTTTGTTTACATGAACGATGCTCCGAGCCCATTTTTGGACTCCCCATTTTGCATTCTTGGGCCATGAAGGTCCAAACTTCTTCTTGGAGTCAGCTTAATTCCCAAGAGAAAGAAGTTGTTATACAGATTTCGGAAGCAGGAATTGCACTATATACACTTATATATATGTGTGTATACAGTAGAACAAGGAAAAGGACCCAAAAGTCATGAACGGAGATTTAAATGGGATAAAGGCCCAAATCACTTCAACTCTCTTTCTTTTATTAGGTTTATATGTCTGTATTTATTTGGATGTTGACACTGTTTAGTTTATTATTAGTTTCAACCTAATTAAATTTCCCAATATGTCAAACCATTTGTGTTATTTTTATTTCATTTTATTTTGAAAAACGTATTAAAAATAAAAGAACAAAAAAATTAATAAATTAAAAATAAAAAATAAAATGTGATTTTACATCTTAGTTCAATGTTAAAATCTAGTTATTATTCAAGTTTATTCATTTGTTTTTAATCTAGTCAAGTCTAGTCAAATCTTTTTAAATTTACTCAAGCTATTTCAAATTCAGTTATTCCTTTCAAAATCAGTCAATTTCAAAATCAATCAACTTTTTGTTCAAGTCAAATCAAATGTTAGTTAACTGCCTAAACGTCGGATAAGAGCACGTTAGGGTCTATTTCGAGTGCGTAAAACCTTCCCGAAATGGAAATGTGAACCCGAAGCTTTTTCTCTGGATCTTAAAAAGATTTTTCTGTTAGATCTTTTTAAATATTCATCGGTTTCCTAATTGTCCTTAAAATTAGGTGGCGACTCTGTTTTTCTTTCGAATTTCAAGAATTGGTTTTTTTTCTTCAATTAATTAAGTTTAAACCGATTTCGATATTTTTGAATTTTCCTTTTCTTTCTTTCAAAAAAAGCCATTTTTTGGTATAATAGAAATGGCGACTTTGCTGCGGATTTAATTAGGTTCTAACTATTAGATTATGTTGTTTGATTAACTATTTGATTTGTTATATTTCTTTATGTGCTCTATTTTGTGTAAATTCGATATTAAAATTGTCATTTGTATTTTCATGGCATTTTCCGATTTTATCTTGTGTATTTGGAAAGACGATTTTTGCGTTTCTGCAGTTGGATTTCCAAATATTTAATCCTTTTCGGAATAAGTGGCAAGATTGTTGGTTCGTCCAATGCTTGCCATGATTTCCAGCTCAGGTTGTCCGCCTGGGTTTCCAGTCTATTCAAAAGCCACTCTTAGACACTTAGGATAGAGCGAAGCCAAATTCCTACTATCTAAGTATTGGCCTAGGACGACCCAACACGTAAGGCATGTTGGGCTCATGAGAAAGACTACCTTGAGTCCAAAGTGGCCCCCGGCCCAAATGGGCGATCATACTTATGTGTTTATATTTGAATGATGTGTATGTTATTTGATGAACCTTTGTTCTTGGGGTTGGGAGTCATTTTAATAACACATGATATGTTTGTTTACAGGAATATTACATCCAAAAACATCCAAAAACGCCGAAATGTCCAAGAAGGAGAAATCTTCCACGAGGATTTAGCTTAGCACCATACCCCTGCGTGGGATTGATTATTTTTGTATCCCTTTCCCATATTATGTATCCTTATCGAGTTTACTTATCAAGTCTATACAAATATTTTTTGGGGGCAATGGAACGTCTAATTGCATATATATCCTTCAAATCGTTAGGCCTACCCTTGGCACAAAAGGGTCACATATTTGTTTAGGACACGCAATATCTGTTTATGTGATATAACTGTTTTTGTGATTATGTTGCTTTGTTTGAAGTCTACTAGTCCACTACTTTTCAAAGATTTCTAAAAATGCTTAAACATATAAATCAAGTCACTACCAAAAGAACGTCCAAATACTCTTCGAGTCTCGAGTTTCTCAATAAAATCGAACTTCACTCTCAAAATTCTCAAAATTGAACATAGTTCCAAAAAGATAATTTTTTCATTTTCATTTCGAAAATATTCAAGTTCTCGAACTACGTCGGACCTGATTTCTCCTTCATGAAATACGTAGGCAGCCTCTTAGGCCCGACCCCATCTTTCCAGAAGTTTATTTTCCCCTGTATTTTCATAAGCTCATTTTTCCTATCTCGCTAGAAGCTTATCTTTCCCCAGTCTACATTGTCAAATACTAGAAAACCTTATTTGGCACAAATCAAACTTCGTGATCCACCATTTCTAAAATCGCATAGGCATAGTCCTTCCTATTTACCATATCTTGTGTATATGTGGGCTAGTTTACTGTAGAATAAAGCAACAATTGTGTGCTTATTGATATGTGTGTTACCTTATATTACCTACTAATTTGAAGAAACTAACATGTTTGCTTTTGAGTAATTCTTCTTAAAGGTAATTTAGAATTGATCTGTGTTGCTAAGCTGACTGATCATCCTTATTTCACCCGATCAAGAGTCCATAAAGATCCCTCCCAAAACCGTAGAAAGGAAAAATAACATACCACAATGATGAAGCACGCCTGACTGATACAACCGTGACAGACCCTGTTACCACACAACAAAACCAATTGATTGCAATACAACAGATCGCGAACATGAAAATGGAAATGAAGAAGACTCAGGAGTTAGCGAATTTGGCCATCACCGCTAATGTTCCTGTTCCAGACGATGGGAGGCCCCCAGATAATCCATCCTAAAACCAACCCTCGGATCAATACAACCCACCTACCGTACAGATTTCGTCTCCTAAAATCCCTTTTCATATCCCAATCCTTTCAAATCCGTAAAATCCTCACACCACTTACTATGATACTGACCATTATGAGGAGAAGGAGAAAGAATGGAAGTTCAAGGAAGAGATGGCCAAATTGGATATAAATGAAGAAATTGCCAAAGCTATGAAGCAATTTCATTTTGCACCTGTTGTTGCGGGTCTAGATTATGAGAACATGTGCATCCATCCTGATTTGAACCTACCAGAAGGACTCAAGATACCAAAGTTCGATACTTTCAATGGTAGTGGGAATCCCTTGGCCTATTTGCGGGTATATTATGATCAATTAGTGGGTGTCGGGAAGAGTGAAGCATTACTAATGCGGCTTTTCAGCTGAACCCTAAGCGTGGAGGCCCTGGAATGGTTTACCTCCCAAGAAACGAACCAATAGGCCAGTTGGAATGCCATGGCCAAAGACTTTGTTGAAAATTTTGCCTATAATGTTGAAATTGTACCAGACCGTTATTCTTTGGAAAGGATTAAGCAGAAGTCGACTAAAAGTTATCGAGAATATGCCTACAGATGGAGGAAAAATGTTGTCAGAGTGCGTCCTCCCATGTCGAAAAAGGAAATCATCGAAGTGTTCGTGCGATCCCAGGAGCCGGAGTTTTACGAAAGAATGATGCTGCTCGTTGGAGCAAAATTTGCGGATATAGTTAAGATCAGTGAGAACAACGAAGATGAGCTTAAAACGGGCAAGATCACCCGTATAGCTACTTCAGTTGGAACATCCAGAATGTTGAGGAAAAGAAAAAAAGATGTGTCAGCCATCTCCAGCATACAAAATAAAAGGAGAACCCCTAGTAATTACCCCAGAAAGTCTGCCCCTCAAATCCATCCTCAACCAACCTCCACCTTTCATGCTCAGCCAGGATATCACCCTTCACCCACAAACTATCAAACTCCTCCTCCCCATTATCACTCCCCACAATATCCAAATACCATCCCAGACTACCAATCCTCATTGCGAAGTTGCTCACATATACAACCAACTTATCAGAATCCCTCCGCCGGCTATCCAATCCCAAATTTCCTCATAGCCAAAATTCTAGATCTCTACACACCCCCGTCGAAACCATCCCAACTATCATCAAGTGCTTCCACCCCCGTGAAATAACTATAACCCTCCTAGAGCAAAACCCCCTAGGGTGTTCACTCTACTTGCTGAGAGCCGAACAAAATTATTTGAAAGGTTATCCGCTGCAGGATTGATTCAGCCTGTCCCTCCGAGAGCCATGGACACTAATTCTCGTTTCTTCAGGCGTGATCAGATTTGTGCTTACCACTCTGATAGTGTCGGGCAAGATACTGAAGAATGTTTAGATCTGAAACATAAAATCCAGGACTTAACTGACCATGATGTGGTTGCTCTTTGGACTACTGCTCCCAATGTCATCAAGAATCCTTTACCTGATCATAGGGAGAACATTACCAGCTAAGAAGATGGTGTCAGATATTAGTCTGGGACAAGACTTAGTACAAGCATCGCCCACTACAATTTGACGATTGGCTCATATGTTGTCAAGAGACACTATGTTTAGAAATTTGAAATTGTCTTTTCTGTAATCGTGTCATTTATTTGTAATCATTCCTGTGTTTGTTATTTGATTGTACCCCTTTAATGAACTACATTTGACCTGAATTCTCAAGAAAGAGATACATAGGCGGCCTATGTCGGCCTCGGTCATTCCTCTATCCCTTTGTTAGTCCTTCTTATTTTGGAACTACGTTTGACTTAAATTCTCAAGAATGAGATACGTAGGCAGCCTATGTCGTCCTCGGTCTTTTTTCATATTCAAAATTTGTGTTTCTCTCTAAACCCGAAGGGGGAACTACATTTGACTTGATTCCTGCCTCAACGAGATACATAGGCGCCACAACGGCTTGGTAATACTAACAGAAAGGAAACTGGGACAGAATTTTTGAAAGGAACTCAAAAATTCTGAACAAAGAGGCCCCTTCACAATAAAACAAAAATTAGAGCACGATAAAACTTCAACTGGGACAGAATTTTTGAGAAGGATCTCAAAAATTCTCAAGGTGCTTCTGGTAAGATGGCAATCCGTGACAACATAAGCTGGGATAGAGATTTTGAGAACGATCTCAAAATTTCGTTGAAAGTCATATTTTGCTACCTTCTGTCTATCAAGAGGTGGGAGATCAAAACTATCCATCAAGGACAAGGTGAGGAACAGACAACCAATGAATCAATACAAATCAATTCATTTTGAAACTAAGAAATTTTTTGTGGATGTAGGGAAATTTTCACATGTCTTGTCTACAAGAGAACATTTGAGGCGTGAATACAAGAGAACATCTGAGGCATGAATAGTTGCGTCTCGCCCAGGTCGCCAGTAATTTATCAAAGATCAATTCATTTTTAACTAAGAAACTTTCAGTGGATATAAGAAAATTTTTGCAGGTCTTACCTACAAGAGAACAACAGAAGCATAAATAGTTTTGTCTCGCCCTGCAAGAGAACAACAGAAGCATAAATAGTTCTGTCTCGCTCAGGTCACCAGTAGTTTATCAAAGATCAGTTCATTTCAAAACTAAGAAATTTTCTGTGGATGCAGGAAAATCTTTGCAAGGAAATTCTTTGCAGGTTTTGCCTACGAAAGAACAATCAAGGCGTATATAGCTTCGTCTCATTTAAATCCCGGGTAATTTATCATTATCCTGCTAAGGAGAGAAATGGAAAAGTTCATTTATCCTGCATTAAAGAGAGAAATGGAAAGGTTCATTTATCCTGCATTACAGAGAGTCATTGAAAGGTTCATTCTATCGCCAACAAGGTCACTTTATCTCCAGCCACTGAGATGGCCATTGTATATGGAAAGTCATTTAACATGCATCGCGGAGAGCCATCATATCATGCATCACGGAGAGTCATTTATCATGCATCACGGAGAGTCATCATATCATGCATCATGGAAAGTCATTTATCATGCATCGCGGAGAGTCATTGATCATGTATCACGGAGAGCCATCATATCATGCATCGTGGAGAGTTATTTATCATGCATCACGGAGAGTCATTGATCATGCATCGCAGAGAGCCATCTATCATGCATCGCAGAGAGTCATGTATCGCGAAGAGTTATTGAAAGATTCATTTTTATGAATCGCCTACAAGGCCATCTTATCTCCAACTACCGAGCGGCCCATTACATACCCCTCGCAGGAAAGTCATTGAAAGGTTTATTTTATCACCTACAACTGCCAACAGGGGCCATTACATACCCCTCGTAGGAGAATCATTGAGAGGTTTATTTTATCATTTACAACTGCCAACAGGGGCCATTACATACCC